>CM046798.1:2394338-2516838 GCA_025617405.1 Perca schrenkii | reverse complement strand
CACACACACACACACACACATGCTTGCACACACACAACTGAAATACACAAAGGCACACACACACACACACACACACGCACACACACACACACACAGGTACGACTGAAATACACAAAGGCACTCACACACACTCATCCATTTTTAATGCTTCATCATTCCTGAGGAAATATTGACAAAACTCTCTCCTTCTCTCTGTCTTCGTCTCTTCCTCCCCCATCCCCCCATCCCTCCCTCTCTCATCCCCCCCCATCCCTCCCTCTCTCATCCCCCCCCATCCCTCCCTCTCTCATCCCTATCATCATAACCCCCCCCTCTCACTTTGTGTTGCCAAAGAATACAGAGAGTGAAAATGACGCATGAAAGAGAAATAAATCGCTGATTATGTAACAATCTGCAGACGTAAGAAAAGAGTAAACAGAATCTCAAGCCATACGGTCCCTGCATGGCCTTCATGCTCCAACATAACGGGACATTTCACGGTTGCTTTTTGGTGCCTTTGCCCGGTTATTGGGCTCTGTTTAGCTGTCAGTCAGACTCTGATGTGGAGCAAACAACAGCACTGAGACTGACATGATGGACCTTTTTCACAGCAGACATTTGGACTTGTCATAGTAGGAAAAGCACAGCTGAGATTGATAACCTTAACGATGGCTCAGTTCCATCAAGTGTCCCAGTAAGATATTTCAGTGAGTCAGCATGCACAATACCAGGACCTCTCCTAAGTGGAATGCAGCCATCAGTAATGGTTTAATACCAGGACCTCTCCTAAGTGGAATGCAGCCATCAGTAATGGTTTAATACCAGGGTCTCTCCTAAGTGGAATGCAGCCATCAGTAATGGTTTAATACCAGGACCTCTCCTAAGTGGAATGCAGCCATCAGTAATGGTTTAATACCAGGGTCTCTCCTAAGTGGAATGCAGCCATCATTAATGGTTTTAGGGGTGACCCCGAATAGTCGAAGATTCGATGCATCGATATGCGGAGCCTGATTCGACCACCAATCTCACAGTTGGATCTTCGCGGGTGTTATTATGAAACGAGGATCATACCATTTTGGCAATATGGGGGTGCTCAATGTCTAATTTCACACAGAACTAGTGGTTTTGTACGGTTATATTAAGTTATATACAGCCTTTAATTATGATAATGCTGTAAAAAAAAAAACGTGAAAAGAAAGAAAGAAAAGTTCAATAAATATTTTTTACGTGTGTGTGTGTGTGTGTAAATCCAACCAACCCTGTGAAAGATTTAAGTTTCACTTTCCCTGATCCGCGACAGACGAGGAGCATCAGACGAGGAGATTAACGTTACTTAACAATGTCTGGAAAAAGAAAATCTAAAGTGTGGATGCACTTTCAAATGGTAAAAGATGATCCAAAAAAAGTAAAATGCAAGTTGTGCCAACAGCTCATGTCCTACCACTCGTCAGCAACAAACATGGCTTTCCACTTAAAACGGGTAAGTTTATTACCAATAAAGACGTTTCACTCTTTCATATATAATGGCGCTTTTAATTTACGAATAGCAATATCATATGTTGGGACTTAAAATATGTTAGTCCTTTTTCTAGATCCACCCACAGTATCAGACTGACGACAGCAGTTCATCTAGTAGTAGTAGTAGTAGTAGTAGTAGTAGTAGTAGTACCGGAGCTGCGCCAAAACTAACTCAAAGAAAGCTAGATTTGAGACCGCCATTGCCCGAGAAAAGGAAAAGAGAAATCCCGGACAAAATTGCAGAGTTTATTTCGCTTCACAATGAGGCCAGTGAATGTTGTGGACGGTGAAGGTTTTAAAGAATTAATGCGCACACTTGAGCCAGGATACACAGTTCCCAAAATAGAGACGGTTATGCATGCGGCGGATGCGAAATACGCGTCCATACGCGCCTGCAGTTTACATGTTACTAGTGTCGTGCCCCTCCCAACCCATTCACACACACACACACACACACACACACACACACACACACACACACACACACACACAGATGATTCGACTATCAGTCGACTATAGAAAGATTCGTCAATTCTGATTCAAATGTGTAAATCCTTAGTCGGGGACACCCCTAAATGGTTTAATACCAGGGTCTCTACTACGTGGAATGTAGCCATCAGTAATGGTTTAATACCAGGACCTCTCCTAAGTGGAATGCAGCCATCAGTAATGGTTTAATACCAGGGTCTCTCCTAAGTGGAATGCAGCCATCAGTAATGGTTTAATACCAGGACCTCTCCTAAGTGGAATGCAGCCATCAGTAATGGTTTAATTCCAGGGTCTCTACTAAGTGGAATGCAGCCATCAGTAATGGTTTAATACCAGGACCTCTCCTAAGTGGAATGCAGCCATCAGTAATGGTTTAATACCAGGGACCTCTACTAAGTGGAATGCAGCCATCAGTAATGGTTTAATACCAGGGTCTCTACTAAGTGGAATGCAGCCATCAGTAATGGTTTAATACCAGGGTCTCTACTAAGTGGAATGTAGCCATCAGTAATGGTTTAATACCAGGGCCTCTACTAAGTGGAATGCAGCCATCAGTAATGGTTTAATTCCAGGGTCTCTCCTAAGTGGAATGCAGCCATCCGTAATGGTTTAATACCAGGGTCTCTACTAAGTGGAATGTAGCCATCAGTAATGACATGTCAACATGTCTGCCGCTAAAAAGGTCTATTACAGCCCGACAGACAGACAGACAGACAGACAGACAGACAGACAGACAGACAGACAGACAGACAGACAGACAGAAATTAGGCCACGATAGTCGATCCTTCGCATGTAGCAACTCATAGTGGACAACAACCAACGCTCTCAGTACACACACACCCCAGTGTCAGGGCTTTTGGTTTTTGGAGTGTTTTAAAAGCATGTTTTAACCATAGACAGCGAAATAAATAGACAAGGCGACGGCGCCGTTTTCAACGGTGACCGCTGAAATCACTTTTCCGGAGATTTTTGAGCGTTACTAGCCTCGTGAGACCGTCTCGATCTGGCGAGCTCCAGTTTTCCACTCGCAGATCAGTCTGGCATCTTAAGATTAAAGAAAATTTGGAGGCCCTCGCCAAAACGACCGACCAATCAGCGTTGGTTTTGAGGCAGGTTTAGGAGTAACTCAACGAGAAGCGACTGTTCAGTCTAAACAACGTGGCAGCTTCCACGGATGAGATGAGCGTAGCTATCGCAGCAAGTTTTATCCGAATTAGAAAGTATTCCTTCATTGAAAGAAGAGCAAAAAAACGGCACTGGAGGCTTTTCTCGGAGGAAAAGATGTTTTTGCTCTTCTCCCGACTGGTTTCGGCAAGAGTTTGATCTGATTGGTTGATTTGGCCCCGTCTATCACCAACATATAGGTGGTAGATAGACAGATGGTTTATCCAATCAGCTAACCAGTATTTTCGCCCCCTTTTTCCCAAAAGTTCTCCAACGGAAAGTGTATGCCGAGCAAATGCGAAGCGATCCATCTGGTGGAGTCAGGTTACAGAGCGTTACTGAGCAGCCTCCAACTGAGCTTGAAGACGTAGATGTGACGTGAGCAACCTGTCTGAAAGTGTGAAGTCTTCTGGTAGCTGTGCCGAGAGAAATCTCAATCATTCCCAATCTTACAGAGACGGAGAGTGTAGGTATATGTAAGGAGATAACATAAGCACAGGCTAATTACTGATCACTAACATGCTAGCTAACATTAGTAATTAAACCTAAACAGCTAATGGAAGTCCAAACTGCCTGTGAGCTTCTCCTGTACTATACGGTGATTCCTCTACTGTGTGACAGTAAGTCTCGTGGTTATGACCCAATCGTTAGCCTATTTTTATAAAAGCGTCTGCTACGGAGCCATAACGTGAGCTACAAGGTAATGGAGCCTTTTATACATTGTCGTGTTTCTTTAGAAATAAACAACGGACAAATAGAGTTTTGAAACGCTTCAAATATGCCGCACTTTCGCCGCATAAATTTCCGATTTCCGCGCAAAATATGCGGGCTTGCATGATTTCATAATCCCCGCATTTTCGTTGCAAAAAAGTCCCATTATATATCTTAGCAGAAAGTTGAAAAATGTTGAAAAAACCGCAATGTTTGTAAGTTCCCGCAAATTCATCGCATAAAATTGCATAAATATCATATAGCATATTCCATCGCATTTTTTAAGAAAACGTGACGCATAATCAAGGATTTTTGCCCCGCAACAATCACAAAAAAACTCAAACTTCATTTTTCTGGAAGGACTGTTAAAGGCTGCATTACAGTAAAGTGATGTCATTTTCTGACCTTACCAGACTGTTGTAACTGTTCTATTATTCACCTTTACCCACTTAGTCATTATATCCACATTAGTGATGATTATTTATCTAAAATTTCATTGGGTTAATATTTTGTGAAAGCACCGATAGTCAACACTACAATATCGTTGCGGTATCGATATCGAGATATTTGGTCAAAAATATTGTGATATTTGATTTTATCCATATCGCCCAGCCCTACTGGCCACCACGACAAAAATTACAAAAAGCGTCCCCGTGAACATGTATCAATAGATTAAATAACGTGACCATTTCAATTCAATTCAATTTTATTTATAATATCAAATCATAACACTTGAGACACTTTACAGATAGAGTAGGTCTAGACCACACTCTATCATTTACAAAGCCCCAACAATTCCAATAATTCCCCCAATTTCACGTACTGCCATGAGACTGGGCTGCCTAGATGCAGCGGGCCTTGAGTTTGACACCTGTGGTGTAAAGCTGATAAAGTATATTTGGCTGATGGATCATTAAACTAGAGCGAACTGAACTTAGTAGTGTCTGTCACGTTAGGAAGACTATGTGTAAGAAAGAAAGCTTTTGGATTTTGCACTTTTCTCTCCCAGAAACGATACCAAGCCCTTTATGTTTTTGCTGTGTTAAAACCAAACCCTTTGAATTTGCTCTCTGGTGTTTTCGGTAAAATGTTGGCGCGAGCCGGGCGGATCAGGAGAGACGGCAGTTGCTCTTCACCTCAGGGTGCCAGACACCCACATATACCCCGCCCACCCGCCGCCTCAACGAGCCAATCAGACGCTTGGCCAGCGGCCATCTTAACCCTTCTGTCGCCCGTGCACTGCCGTCTGTTTGGCCTCTTTATGAAGTTTAAATGATCACCAAATACTGTGTCACAGCTTGTTCAATTCTTCACCTTATTACCGCTTTAGTTTTAAAACTTCTTTTTGGATTTCATGGTATATAACCCTCATTTACATGAAATTAAACCTAATTTCTGAGTTAAAAAAAGCAGAAATTATGAATTATTTTGATTAGTAGTTAAAAGTCCCAGTGTGTAACGTGTTTAGTTGTTCATTATCAAAATCTGTGTTGCCTGTTCACAAAATTGTCCTTTTTCATGAATATTTACCTCCACCATCAATTCCAAGTATTCCTATTGGCTGGAAATATTACATTTGCATTTGCAAAAGAAACTTCAGATACAGTATTAGGGGACCTCTAAGGCTTATATAAAAGAGACTTCAGATACAGTATTAGGGGACCACTAAGGTCTATATAAAAGAGACTTCAGATACAGTATTAGGGGACCACTAAGGTCTATATAAAAGAGACTTCAGATACAGTATTAGGGGACCACTAAGGTCTATATAAAAGAGACTTCAGATACAGTATTAGGGGACTACTAAAGTCTATATAAAAGAGACTTCAGATACAGTATTAGGGGACCACTAAGGTCTATATAAAAGAGACTTCAGATACAGTATTAGGGGACTACTAAGGTCTATATAAAAGAGACTTCAGATACAGTATTAGGGGACCACTAAGGTCTATATAAAAGAGACTTCAGATACAGTATTAGGGGACCACTAAGGTCTATATAAAAGAGACTTCAGATACAGTATTAGGGGGACCACTAAGGTCTATATAAAAGAGACTTCAGATACAGTATTAGGGGACCACTAAGGTCTATATAAAAGAGACTTCAGATACAGTATTAGGGGACCACTAAGGCCTATATAAAAGCATCCAAAAAGCAGCATGCCATAGGACCTTTAAAGCCAAAACTATTGAGCGAGTGCCTCTGGGAAGACGACACTTTGTAATCCAAGGTGAGTCTATCAACATAAATCAGATCTCAGAAGAAAGTCGGAGGGCGGACGGAGACGGAGAGGGCTCAGGGGGGTTGGCACACACAGACTCTGACTAACATCAGACAGCAAACTGGGACTGCAAATGAGCTTGGTATCAAACACTCCCTTCTCGTCTCAGACAGTATACAAATCTTCAGGAGAACGTGACGTCTCTCAGCCAGCGCTGGGAGAAGTATTCAGATCCTAATACTAATACCACACTGTAAAAATACTCTGTTACGAATGTCCTGCGTTGAAAATGTTAATTAAGTTTCTGTTCTCAGATTGAATTTTTGGCGTAACCTACGTAAGGGGCCTGAAGTTTATACTTGTGCGTTGGTGTGTGTGTCGATCTCTTTAAGAGAATAACAGGGACAGCGTGTGTGTGTGTGCGTGTGTGTGTATTTGTGTGTGTGTGTGTGTGTGTGTGTGTGTTGGAGTGTGTGAGAGAGTGATGGTGATTATCTTCAGAGTGAGTAGTGACTCTATTCAATTCAATTCAATTTATTTCAAATAATTTCTCAAGACACTTTACAGATAGAGTAGGTCTAGACCACACTGTAATTTACAAAGACCCAACAATTATAGTAATTCCCCCAAGAGCAAGCATTTAGTGCGCACATTTGAATAATGTCAGGATGTAAACGAGTTTGGGCTTTTAAAAAGCTGTCAATCAAAATGTACTTGTCTGGCTCGGGCCTTGTCGGGCCGGAATTTTAAGGCCCGATTACAGCTCTAGTCTGGACCCAGTAACTTGTGTGGACTAATGGCGTGTGGAAGCCGACTGCATGCTTGGTTTGTGGGTTAATTGAAAATGTTGGCGATTAGACGCGTTGGTTTGTCTGACACGGTTTCAGTAACGAGGCTGATTTACGGCGGAGATGAAACGGTCACAGTCTGCAGTCAGCAGCGTTCAGCCGCAGTGGAACAACATCCATCCTGCATCTCACCACATCAGCAACTTAATGTGGAATAATGATCGCCGTCTGCAGCGGTAAATACTGTTCAACAGCAACGGGAGGACTCAACGTCTGACTCAGGGCGTAGGAAAGACTCACGTTGTTGAAGGGAAAGTTTTTAGTTTTAGGGGATAGAGGAAAGAAAAGAAATTAGTAGAAATTAGTAGAAAAAGTAGACAGAACGAAAACTAAAGAAAGAAGGAAGGACAAAAGGATATAAGGGATTTAAAGAAGAAAGGAAGTAAGGAAGGAAGGAACAGAGGAAGGGAGGGAGGAAGGAAGGGAGGAATGGAGGGAGGGACGGAGGAATGGAGGGAGGGAGGGAGGAAGGAAGGAAGGAAGGGAGGGAGGAAGGGAGGAAGGAAGGGAGGAATGGAGGGACGGATGGCGCAATGGAGGGAGGGAGGAAGGAAGGGAGGGAGGAAGGAAGGAAGGGAGGAATGGAGGAAGGGAGGAATGGAGGGAAGGAACGAAGGAATGAAGGAAGGAAGAAAGGAAGGAAGGAAAAAGAAAGGACACAAAAATTGAAAGCAGTAAAGAAGGAGAAACTAAAGACAAATATGAGCAAAGAGAAAGAAGTAAAGAGGGAGAGAAGAAACTACATACAGAGGGAAAGAAGGAAGTAAGGACATAAGAAAGTAAAGGGGGCGAAGGAGAGATAAACAAAGAAAGAAAGGAATGATAAAAGAGAGAAAGGTCAGTAAATATGTCTGTGAAATGAAGAAGCCAGACCTGTAAACAGTCTCTCAGAGTCTGTGCTTTATTGGGCTAACCCACCCAGGTTAGGGCGCCCAACAAGCCTGGCTGATGGCATTTTACAATTTGGACTCAATCAACGGGTGATGGAGACGTCAGCGGTGAGGGTTTATCCGCTGATATCTGCTCTCAGACTCACTCCGCTCGGGGTCAAAGGTCAACGCTGTGAGCCTTTAGAGCCGATAACTGAATCCAGAGGAATCAAACTGCTCTCAGAATGAAATCAGAGCGAAATGGATTTACTGTCAGTAACGGCCTCGTTTAGCTGCACACATATCCAGTATTCTGCAGCAAACCGCAGATACGACACGAGAAGACGGCACAAAAACAGCCCAAATTAGGCGCTTGGGTATAGCTCACCTTGTAGAGCTCGCGCCCATATAAAGAGACTTGCAATAAACCAATCAGAGATCATCTCCCATTCCCTTTAAAAGCCAGGTGCGTTTGGACCTTGGAGCATTGGTGTTATGATGGATAAGAGTGATGCACCGTAAGATAGATATATATATATATATATATATATATATATATATATATATATATATATATATATATATATATATATATATATCATGTGTGTGTGCTGCTGTGCGTCCCTGTGTGTGTAACAAGCATAGTGTGCACGTTGCTGTGCACGAGCCTAGGAGCATTTTACTAATGCTCTGTTAAAATAACAATGAAATGCTGCGTTATTGAATTTAGACCAGGTTTTTGTTGGTCAATGGCGCGATCACTTCCCACTGCCTCAAGATAGCAAAACTCCCAGAATGCACCTGAACACACCTCCCTGTAAGACCAGCACGCCCAGAATGCACCTGAACACACCTCCCTGTAAGACCAGCACGCCCAGAATGCACCTGAACACACCTCCCTGTAAGACCAGCACGCCCCAGAATGCACCTGAACACACCTCCCTGTAAGACCAGCACGCCCAGAATGGGAGCTGGACGGGAAACTGACAACTGGGTCAGACTTAAACTAGCAAAGACACTTGCGTTGGACTTTGCGCTGCGCCGGGTGCAAGATAGGGACCTCAGTCCTCGACGTAGCGGCCGGGGTTTCAACTCCGACCTGCATCCCTTTGCTGCATGTCATTCCCCCTCTCTCTCCCCTTTCAAGTCTAAGCTGTCCGGTGGAAAATAAAGGCCTAACATTCTCAAAAAATTATCGTTAAAAAAAACCCCAGCCCAATTTAAGCTTTAAATGGTCATTTATTTATTTTTTAACCTGGACCCTATGTTAACATTGGTGTCTTTGGCTACAGAACGCTCCTCAGATCTCTGCAGGGTAAATCCAGACAACTAGCTTGGATATCTGTCCAATCTGAGTTTTCTGTTGCACGACTAAAAACTACTTTTGAACGTACACATGTTCCACCAAAACAAGTTCCTTCCTGAGGCTATTTAGCAGAGGCACCGTGGCTCCGTCCGGGTCTTTGCACCGCCCACGACGATTGTGATTGGTTTAAAGAAATGCCAATAAACCAGAGCACTTTTTTCTCCCATCCAGGAATGCTGTGTGGACTAGCCAGACCCTCCTCCGCAGTGCTGTTGAGGAAGGTCTTGCGATGCTAGACTACCGTCTACGTGGCGAACAGTTTTTCTTGGATTGGGGTGGCACCCAAATCATGGTTGCAGCTGGTCCTGCTCAACGCCCTGCTACGCCCTGAATGGCTACAACTATCGTTTCTAGTCATAGTTCCACTATCTTTATTATTACTATAACTGCCACTGTTAATCATACCAACTGCTATAATCATGAGTCATATTTCTCTCTATCTGTATCAGAATCTGTGTCCAAAGCAGCAGTGACAGATTCTGCCCATAAAGAGTCTGGATCTGTCCGAGGTTTCTGCCTAAAAGGAAGTTTTTCCTCGCCACTGTTACACCAAATAGTTGCTCTTTTTTGGGGGGGGGGATTGTTGGGTCTTTATAAATTATAGAGTTTGGTCTAGACCTACTCTATCTGTGAAGTGTCTTGAGATAACTCTTGTGATGATTTGATCAGGGATGAACCGAATCCAGGATTCGGCCTCGGCCAAATATTGGGCTTTTTGACGGGGTTCGGTTTCTGAATTTTTTCCATGTATGAGTGGAGCATTTAATGCAGTAGGCTGTGAGAAAGTGAAAATGGAACTGGTGAGCAGAAAAAGTCTTGTTTGGCAGTACTTTCAGTGAAAAGAAGGCCATTCAAGTCCAGCTACATGTTCAATTTGCAATGCTGATTTATCTTGTGGTGGCGAGGACCCTAAACAACACACAACATCTGAAAGAATACGAGTTGTGCATGAAGGAATCTCCAGACAGCAGCCAGAATGCATGTGTTTACTGGGTTCATGGACTGATGATGGGAGGAGGAGGCAGCACAATCTCAACCAGTGGATTCAGGTTCTGGATGACATCTGGATGCGGTGCATCCCTAGATTTGATACTATAAATAAAAGGGAATTAAAATTGAGCGTAGAAAACGTGTTTGATGAGGCTCAGTCTTACCGGGGCACCTTCCCAGGTGTTTGACGTCGATCTGCTCCTGCTTCATACACGAGGCCTCTCGGACCAGACACGGGTTGTTGTAGGAGTTCCCGTCGGTGGCGCACACCGGGTTCTCATTGTGCCCGCTGCAGTCAATGTTACATATGCACCTGGAGAGAGAAGAAGAAGAAGAAGGAGTTTATGTGTCAGGAAAATTAATGTTTTCTTGCAGTCTGGAGCCGGAGTAGTTTCTCATCAGCGGTAAATCATTAGCTGAAGCACATTTTACAGACTTCTAAATGAAGACACAGATCATTAATTTACCACAGAAAGATAAAAGTTCACAAGTCTAAAGGCCTTTTTTTTTCAAACGTGTAAAAGATACAACTCATAGCTGGATTAATCTTCAAAAGAATTCACTCAAAGGTCTATTTTTTAACAACGTTCAATCACAATTTCTGTAACTCTCATTTATATTTGGTTAGGATTACAACTTTCCTGAAGTCCCTAAAACACTTTTACCTTTTATAACTTTATAATGTGACTAGGCCGTGACTATAAAAGGTATTTTAATTGGTGTAAATAAAAAAAATAAAAATTGGAGTGCCTTGGAGTTTTTCTTGTGATTTCTTTTGGACTTTAACCTTTGTTTGTATTTTATTTTCTACGTAAAAAACTGGTAAATTGGACAATAATTCCTGCAATAGTTATCACCTACATGAACAAATGTGTTATTTATCTATTCACTGCGGCTACTTGTATTCGTACTGTACACTGCACTACAATAGCATTACATATCAGTAATTCTACAATAGAATAGAATCCATACAAACAGTCTTTTTAACCTAATCTGATTTACTTCTACTTCACGTTTTTATTTATGTCTTATTGCAGATTTGTTACTTATTTACTGTATACACTTACTGACTTGTTCTTTTCTCACTCTTGTTTTACCTTGACTGTGACCGTGAGCAACTGCAACTAAATCATTTCCCTGAAATTGTTATGTGACTATGAAGACAAAAGACTAAACTAAACGGAAATTGAATCTCACAGAAATGCAATGACATCACACAAGAAAACAATAATGTTTTAGACTTTTGGGCTTTGGGGAAACTGTTCCCCCAAGTCTTGGCAATCAGGGGAAACAAAAAAATAAAGACTGTAACTAACACAGATATAAAACTATTTTGACTTTTTCCCCAGAAAAATCCATACGTCTTTTTACACTGTATTGATCTGGAGATATTGAATATGACATAAAATGCGTAATTTGTTGTTGTATGCAACCCTTAAAAGTGTGAACAAAGGGCAAACAGTTGTCTCAATTGGACACCAAGTTAATTTGGGTCATAACCTTGTTTTTAATAGTGCTTGAAAGTTGCAACTTTTACCAAGTTCAAAGTCAGGTGTCTAGAGAACAACTGATCCAGATGTGGATGTTGTGGCTCTAAGTTAAGGCCCCTAAAAGTGTGAACAAAGCTCGCCAGGTTGTTTCCCCCCCAAACTGACACCCTGTGTGAACGGTTTTCACAGTTTCAGGCCTTCCAGCTGCAGAGAATCTTACGTTAATATTGGCTTCATATCAGGCCTACAAAGTACAAACTCTCACCAGACGTCCTCCGAGTCTTCGTCACACTCGGCTCCGTATTTACACGTGCTGCACTTGGTGAACTTCTTCCCGACGTCGGAGGCTGAACCCTCATCATCTGCAACAAATCACATCAACACTGGATCAAATATGTTTATTATAATTATAGCCAACGTAAATCAGTCCTCAGCTGTCATCATTCGGGGATCAACTGGGAAGAAAGAACAATAAAAAGTTGCAAATGTTTTATGGTGAATGAAATTAATTCAGCGTGTTTCTTAGACCTCAATGATGCAGAACCACAAACTAAAACTGGCCCATGTTCAGAAAGCAGTCAGAGGTGAAATGACTTGCACACACACATATTTGGAGTTGTTGTGGGGACATCAGCATCAAACATGAAATGAATCCATTGTGTCTTACATTCCTCAGATAATTGGAGGCCATACAGACACTTTTGTGGGTTTTAGCAGCCAACAGAACGTGTTTTGCCAACTCGTTCTCACTGCGAACTAATAAAATATGGACGCTTAGTCAGTGGCTGTCAGCGTCAGACACAACGCAAAAATCACCCTTCAGCGTCTGTGTAGAATGCACTGGGCAGAGAGTAGTATGTAGAGAGACAACAGTAGAGAGTAGTATGTAGAGAGACAACAGTAGAGAGTAGTATGTAGAGAGACAACAGTAGAGAGTAGTATGTAGAGAGACAGCAGTGGAGAGTAGTATGTAGAGAGAGCAGTAGAGAGTAGTATGTAGAGAGACAACAGTAGAGAGTAGTATGTAGAGAGACAGCAGTAGAGAGTAGTATGTAGAGAGACAGCAGTAGAGAGTAGTATGTAGAGAGACAGCAGTAGAGAGTAGTATGTAGAGAGACAACAGTAGAGAGTAGTATGTAGAGAGACAGCAGTAGAGAGTATTATGTAGAGAGACAGCAGTAGAGAGTAGTATGTAGAGAGACAACAGTAGAGAGTAGTATGTAGAGAGACAACAGTAGAGAGTAGTATGTAGAGAGACAACAGTAGAGAGTAGTATGTAGAGAGACAACAGTAGAGAGTAGTATGTAGAGAGACAACAGTAGAGAGTAGTATGTAGAGAGACAACAGTAGAGAGTAGTATGTAGAGAGACAGCAGTAGAGAGTAGTATGTAGAGAGACAACAGTAGAGAGTAGTATGTAGAGAGACAGCAGTAGAGAGTAGTATGTAGAGAGACAGCAGTAGAGAGTAGTATGTAGAGAGACAACAGTAGAGAGTAGTATGTAGAGAGACAACAGTAGAGAGTAGTATGTAGAGAGACAACAGTAGAGAGTAGTATGTAGAGAGACAGCAGTAGAGAGTAGTATGTAGAGAGACAGCAGTAGAGAGTAGTATGTAGAGAGACAACAGTAGAGAGTAGTATGTAGAGAGACAACAGTAGAGAGTAGTATGTAGAGAGACAACAGTAGAGAGTAGTATGTAGAGAGACAACAGTAGAGAGTAGTATGTAGAGAGACAACAGTAGAGAGTAGTATGTAGAGAGACAACAGTAGAGAGTAGTATGTAGAGAGACAACAGTAGAGAGTAGTATGTAGAGAGACAACAGTAGAGAGTAGTATGTGGAGAGACAACAGTAGAGAGTAGTATGTAGAGAGACAACAGTAGAGAGTAGTATGTAGAGAGACAACAGTAGAGAGTAGTATGTAGAGAGACAACAGTAGAGAGTAGTATGTAGAGAGACAACAGTAGAGAGTAGTATGTAGAGAGACAACAGTAGAGAGTAGTATGTAGAGAGACAACAGTAGAGAGTAGTATGTAGAGAGACAACAGTAGAGAGTAGTATGTAGAGAGACAGCAGTAGAGAGTAGTATGTAGAGAGACAACAGTAGAGAGTAGTATGTAGAGAGACAACAGTAGAGAGTAGTATGTAGAGAGACAGCAGTGGAGAGTAGCATGAAAGACTGAAATTCCTCATAGGGGAGGTTGTTTGGGGGGTGGATGGGTCAAACAACACAGGACTTTCACCCAGGACTGTCCCGTTCTTCTTTACCTAAATCCCGTTCTTGTCCCGCGTGTCATATAAATGTACCACCCACCATCTTTTCCTAAAGCTAACTGCATCAAAAGTGATGCCAATAGTCCTGACCCAGCGCGTTTAGATAAAGAGCGTCTAAATATGACGCTAAAGGAGACTTTTTGCGCCAATAACAACACCAAAGGCACTTGACCAAGCATCCGTATTTTACGAGATGGGAGTGAGAATGTGTTGGCTTTGCTCTTGCTTTAGACATCTTCTTCTGTAGCTGGCGTTAGTGAGGGAAGAATATAGCAGACCGCAAGTTGTTTAGGTGTAATAACAGTTAGGTTTCAGTGGGCGGGGGCAGTCTGTCAGTCACTCGGATGCAGGGCTGGTAGGAGGTGTTGTGTTAAACTGCTCCCTGCAGGATGTCAAAGGGGAGGCTAATTCAAACGGCCTGCTGGCACACACATTTACTGGAAGGTGGAGCAGAAGAAATACAGAGAGGAAGGTTTATTTCTCATAGTTTGGGGGGGGGGTCTTTAGTCACACTGGGGACACACTTATGTTGAAAAGACATGAAAAAGTGCACTCTGCATAATATGTGACCTTTAATATCACATCAGGGTTTTATTAAGAGTGCTAACATGCCTTCAAACTAATCAACTACTAATCTCTTTCTGTTTGAAGCTTTGGCATTTGTAATAAACTATAAATCTGTGTTCATGAATTAAACATCAAGAAAAGATGTTATTCTTGATAATTAAGCAGATTTTTGTTCATATTTACTGGAGACTAGGGTATGTTTTCGGTTTGAAATCAACGGTCATATTTTAATTTAATACATTTTACGGACCTAATGTAACGTTGGTTAGGGTTAGGGCTCTTTCCTCTTCCTAAAAAACTTTTTAATTTAACCTTAGCAATCTTGGCTGCTTCTGCTTTACCAACATTGTGTCTTCATATCTTTCTAACAAACTTATATTTAATTGTGTTGCAAATACACTGTAAATATGTAAGCAGTACTAAAAAAAAATGAAGGCAATCAGTCTGAGTTTGTTAGAGCTTAAATATTTGGAGTAATGTTTACTTCTATCTTTTGATTACAGTTAAATTAACTAATTAAGCCAACTCAAATATTATCAGTAAATCAAACTCAAAGAATATGAAATTGAATAATTTTAAGTCTAAACACTAAGTAGTTGTTTTTTTAAGTTTACAGTACTCATTAAGGGTGTGGATATGAATCATTGCATCGCGATGCGTACCTGGACAATTCAGTGACAGACCATAATCGATTATTGCCTGGTGATGTTACTTGTTGATTTTCCTGTCGCTGCTTTTTTTAGTTTTTGCCTTTTGTCTGTTGTCTGCTGTGTTCAGACGCCACTATTCTCAGGACGTTCTTCCCGTTGAAACTTTCTGTTTTTCTGGGTCAAAATTTAAAATACAAACTTTTTTTTTCAATATTTTTGTCGCTTTTCTTGATGTTTTTGTCATTTTTTTCTCAATTTATTTGTCACTACTTCCAAATTTTGCGCTTTTTGACGTTTTTTCCCCCATGTTTCTGAATCTTTTTCCGACATTTTTGACACTTTTTTTCAACGTTCTTTTATCGTTTTTGTTTTATCAAATGCTATGAAATTTAATAAAACACCCAAATTCAATGAAAGTAGTGAACTGATCATTTATTTTACTTGTGAAGAGCGTTGTAGGGAATCACCCACGCATTTTTTATTTTTGACAATTTGGTTGAAAGAAAACCCAAATTTCTGATATAGAAGCTTTTTGAAAATGGGTCAAATTTGACCTGAGGACACCAGGAGAGTTAAGAGCAGATACAATTAAAAAGGGGAGTTCCTATATATCTGACTACTTGAATCTGTTGATGAAAACAACGTGTAGCAATAAATATGAATATTGAGGAGGAGACGCATCGTGATGCAAAGGGATATCGAATCATTTCGAATAGTTGACAGAATTATCGTAATCGAATCGCGAGACCGGTGAAGATTCACACCCCTAGTACTCATACCAATTAATTAATTTGAGCATTTGGGTTTCCAGTGTAGGATAATCTCTTTCTATTGATCTGTGACACAGCTGTTTATTTGGCACCTGGCTCTTTTCTCCTTTAACATTTACAAAAACAAATTTTTAATTTAACGTCGGCGTCTCGGCTGCTTCTGCTGTACGAACATTCATACAGTTCGTCCTTGAAGAACATCATTTCAGCTTTCATTATTGTTATTATTTTCAACACTTCTTTCCAGAACAGCGACTTGATTTCATTTCTAAAACAACACTGATGACACCGTTTCCTCCATCAACACCCTTATTACTATCAGACGCAGCCGAGTTGTGTGACGAGCCAAATGGAAACACAGCCACGCGTTTCCATCTTATGATATTATTGTTATCATCATCATCATTACAGGGGATGCGTTTAATGCCGCCTCTCATTTTCCAGCGGAGAGCGAGTTCAGAGAGCAGACGAGACGAGATCAACCGGAACATCGGATATCAAAGAGCCGCGGGGATTATTCACGGCTGCCTTTCATCAGGGGAGCCATTTCCATGACTCATCAAGTGTCATTTTGTAGGGTAATAGAGGAAAAGCTCGGCGCCGTTGAGGGGGGCGATGAAATTAATCCAAATAACAGGAAGTCTAACGACAATCCTGCGGGCTGTGAAAACTTTTACCTGGAGTCATTAAAAATCCTGTGTTCAGACATAAAGTCTAAATAAAAAGTTCAATAAATCTGGCAGCAGTGTCACATCACTGAAGTCTAACAAAGATAATATATTTTCAAAAGGTAATAAAAGAAACCGCAAAGTATTGGGAACAACCAGAGATGGAGGAGACACTCGTTCGTGTCCCGGGAGTACTACATAAAGGTCCCATGACATGAAAATTTCAATTTATGAGTTTTTTTTAAAAATTAATATGAGTTCCCCCAGCCTGCCTATGGTCCCCCAGAATCTTCTCCTTATGAGGTCATAAGGAGCAAGGTTACCTCCCCTTTCTCTGCTTTGGCCGCCCAGAGAATTTGGCCCACCCATGAGAGAGAGAGAGACATCGTGGCTTGAAAACAAGCGAAAGCATGGCAGTTGGTCAACAAGACCACACCCCCACCCTCCACCTTGCCCCCCCTCTCTCCTCCTCAATAGCTACAGACACAGAAATGGCACATCTTAAGGAAAACTCATTGTGGGACTGGCTCTAGTGGCACCAAGGCTGAATTTCGGGAAAGAGACTTCAGATACAGTATTAGGGGACCACTAAGGTCTATATAAAAGAGACTTCAAATACAGTATTAGGAGACCACTAAGGTCTATATAAAAGAGACTTCAGATACAGTATTAGGGGACAACTCAGGTCTATATAAAAGAGACTTTAGATTCAGTATTAGGGGACCACTAAGGTCTATATAAAAGAGACTTCAGATACAGTATTAGGGGACCACTAAGGTCTATATAAAAGAGACTTCAGATACAGTATTAGGGGACCACTAAGGTCTATATAAAAGAGACTTCAGATACAGTATTAGGGGACCACTAAGGTCTATATAAAAGAGACTTCAGATACAGTATTAGGGGACCACTAAGGCCTATATAAAAGAGACTTCAGATACAGTATTAGGGGACCACTAAGGCCTATAAAAAAGCATACAAAAAGCAGTAAGTCATAGGACCTTTAAGGGGGCAGCTGTTTTAATCCAAACCACAGTCTTCTTTTCGAATCTTAACTAGTCTTTTAGGTGTCTAAACTCAACTGCAACGGCCACTGAAAGGACCGTCCCCTCGCGGTGCTCTGTAGCCGGATCACAGTCAACTTTTTCAGATAGATGTACAGTACAAGTAATTGATCACATTCAAGACACAATCAGGAGCTATTTGGGGTTCAGTATCTTGCTCTTGCAGCCAATTCTACCTGCTAATCCTCACCCACCCTCCTAATGTGTTTGTAATAAAAACTTCATTTATATTGCATTTTTCATACACACAATGCAGCTGAAAGTGCTTCCAAATTAAAAAACAAAAGGGAGACAATGTGACTTTCAGAGTGACATGATTAAAATGATGAAAGGATGTACGCTGAACTGTGCATGTGTGTGTGTGCGATTGCAAGCGTTAGTGTTTCTACTGGCTGACAGATCGGCCCGCTGTGTGTGGATCTATTGAACATGCAGAGCTCAGTCGGGGTTTGGAGGCTGCCGATCGATGGACGAGGATCTGCAGCAGAGAGGCTTTGTTTCTGTTCCACTGTGCTGACAGCAGGACTGCTGCTGCTGCTTCATACACACACACACACACACACACAGTTACATCACCTCATCAGCGTCTCCGTCTAACGTATATCAACCTCCGAGTCAGGTTTGATTTAGGAAAGCCAACTAATTTGTCAGAGCTAAGGGGATGGGATAAGATGGGAGCCTGGTATTATCAGGGAATGTCACAGATCTTTCACAGAGGACAATTACTGGAATTTAGGTGTAAAAAGGAAAATAACTTCTGTTATACTATAAATATTGTACTATAAAATGAAACCAGGATGAACAGATAGTGTCAAAAATTAGAGCTGTCAAAATGAACGGGATACACCGCCTACCAAGAGTCTGGGTCTGCCGAGGTTTCTTCCTAAAAGGGAGTTTCTCCTCGCCACTGTCGCAATAGCCACTGCTAATGCTTGCTCTTGTGAGAATTACTGTAATTGTTGGGGCTTTGTAAATTATATAGTGTGGTCTAGACCTACTCTATCTGTAGTCCCAGAAGATGTGTGAGCAGATAAAGGTTAAAGAAAAGGGTTTCTTTTGAATGGCAAGTTAAGTCTGAAAGCCTTTTTAGATGGTACCCTTTTACATGTACTGTCGATGTGAACTGAGTTACCACTGGAATACGTCCAGTCTCAAATACCCCTGGAGCATTAAAAACTGGAAACATATGCCTTTTAATGTACATTTATAACATTTAAAAATGTGAGATTAATCATGGGTTAACTATTTTAATCGATTGACAGCCAGTGTTAACCTGACTCCACCAGATGGATTGCTTCGCATTTGCTCGGCATATCCATCTGGGAACTTTCCGTTGGAGAACTTTTGGAAAGGGGTGAAAATACTGGTTAGCTGATTGGATGAAGCATCTGTCTATCACCTATGTTGGTGATAGACGGGCCAAATCCACCAATCAGATCCACGAAGCGTATGAAAATACAACCACAAACCCGCCCCTGCTGCTGCAGGCAAAGCATAGCTCGTTAGCTCAGCAAGCAAGCAACATGTCGGTAAAGGATATTTGTCGTTTGTGTAACGAGAATTTAGGAATAAAAGGCACCATTTCAGGTTCCCAGACCGCTGTCTGAAAATACTGGTAAGCTGATTGGATAAACCATCTGTCTATCACCACCTAACCCGCCTCAAAACCAACGCTGATTGGCCCGGTCAAGTGGCTAACGGCTCCAAATTTTCTCTGCCTCAAGATGCCAGACTGATCTGCGAGTGGAAAACTGAAGCTCGCGAGATCAGGACGGTCTCACGAGGCTAAGCCAGTGTAACAATGCAACACATTCTCATGAACAGGTTCATATGATATTGATAAATAGATAGATATTTTATTCATCCCGAGGGAAATTTTAGAAATATATTGCAAAAACGTACATGACAAAGTTTAGCAGACCGGTCAAATTATTATTATTGTTTTTTGACAGTTAAGTTTAGGCACCAAAACGACTAGTTACGATTTACATTTAAATAACAATTTGTACGTTATCCTCCCAAAATTATGGCATCACATTAAAAGTGCCGTAGGTAGGATTGCGAAGATCCAGGACTTAGTCCAAAAATTTCAAAATCGACAACTTCTCAGTCCCTCCCCCCTTTCTGCTAAAGCCCAAAACAGTCTCCTAACCCCCTCCCCCCACAAGGGAGAATTAATGCATATGCATGAGCAGTGATCGACACGCAGTTAGACCCCCCCGGTCCTGATTGGTGCATCTGAACAGGGACCGGTGGATTTTTGTGGTGCCAGAGGAGCCAGATTTACCTGCTTCATGTAGTTCTACTGGAACATAGGGTCAGTTTCAGCAAATATGACAGAAAGTTAGTTTTATAAGTCTTACCTACTGCACCTTTAAGTTAAGTTACGGTTAAGTTTAGCAGTCAGTTACAGTTCGTTCATAAGCTGTTACAGTTAAGTTTCTTCAACACAAAAGTGACTGTCTACACCAAAACTACAACTAGTTAAGTTTAGAAACTACAACTAGTTAAGATTAGAAAAAAAGATTGCGGTTTGGATTAAAACACTGGTCTCCCCATTTCCTGGGTGAAAGTCTTTCTCCTTAACTTCTTCAGGACATGAACACCTGTTTCCTGGGTGAAAGTCTTGTGTTTTCTCCTTAACTTCTTCAGGTACATTAACACCTGTTTCCTGGGTGAAAGTCTTGTGTTTTCTCCTTAACTTCTTCAGGACATGAACACCTGTTTCCTGGGTGAAAGTCTTGTGTTTCAGGAGCCAAACATCCCCCCCGACCTCCTCCCTATGAGGATCTTCACGCTCTCATACAGCAGCAGTCAGTGTGCTGCTGACAGTAATAAATACGTGGAATACATACGGATTACACTGCTTTACTTTTCACATCTCTATTTACGAATAAAGATGCTTTGTAGAATCTCCCTTCAAAATAGTGAGATGCTACAAAATAATTTCAAGTCACAGACACTCAGAGCTTTTATCAACCCTGTAACAGAGAGGCATATAGACATTTCAAACCTGTACGTAACGTTTTCTTTTCTCTCAGTAGAAACAGCTGACAGGTCTGTTTTATTGTTTGGAGAGTACAAGACATAATATCGAAAAGTAACGCAGACTACAGGGCTGTCGGTAAGTGCTGCTCACTAAGTGTAGAGCTAAAAGTAAGAAAAACCAGTGTTCAGGCACTCAGGATTCATTTCTGGATGTTATTTAGACGACGTTCCGGCCCTCAGGCCTTCTTCAAAATCAACAGAGTAGAAGACAAACAGAGAGAAGAGCTAAAGTCAGGTTTTAATAATTAATCTGTGTGACTGGACCGCTCCATCGCCTGCAGGGGAATCACACGCTCGCCATCTCAGCCGAACCCCCTCCTCGTGCAGATGGCAGAGACATTGGCTCTCCAATTAAACCCCGCTCCCCCCCCCAGCGGCCATATTAAACAACAAACACTGTGCTCGGCCCCCACAGATGGTCGTAAAATGCCGCTGTAGCCAGATTTGGCAGCAGCGAGGCTTTCAGCTCGATGAAAGAAGGGGGATTAATAAAGACACACAGAGAAGGAATAACAGATCCTCAAACACTGTGTTCAGGCCGAGCTCAGACATTTCTGTGTGAGGACAGCAGGTCAAGACTTCACCGTAACTGATGGGATAATGTATATAGTATATATATATATATATATATATATATATATATATATATATATATATATATATATATATATATATATATATACATTATTAGGATACTATGCATCATGATAAAGTTCCCTTGGCCTTTGGAATTAAAATAGCCCCCCCCCCCCCCCACATCATCACATACCCTTCACTATATATCACGATTGGCATGCAGCACTGTGTGTGTGTATATACTGTATATATATATCCCTGTCCCTGCAGTCTACATGACGTAGTGCCTTTGGGCAAGACACGGAACCCCAAATTGCTCCTGATGCTGCGCCATCAGTGTGTAAATGTGTGTGAATCAATATCTGATGAGCAGGTGGCACCTTGTACGGCAGCCTCGGCCACCAGTGTATGGATGTCTGAATGGTTTCGATGTTAAAGTGCTTTGAGTAGGCGTAAAGACTAGAACAGCGCTATATAAATACAGTCCATTTAGGTATGTCGTTTTTTTAGACATTTTAATGCAGAAATTGAGCGTCCAGCATCAGTTCTGGCAGGCCAAGTAGTCAAGACGCTGCTAACCGCTATTGGCCAACAACACGGTCGCATCAGCTGATCTGCGTCAGTGCATCAGCTGGTCAACTCCCCTCACTTCTAAATGGCTACACTCAAACAGGGAGCCCTACTTAAATCTGCTTTAGTTTGCTCCTAACTGTTTGCTGCTCGCATCTATGCAACCCACCTCCTCCACAGCTCCACCTTGTCGTGTATAACGTGACGTAGGCTTCTATGTCATCGTTGCTGCTCTGTTCATATGGGGGAATAGTTCAGCTCTCCCAGTCTTAAACTGTGTGAGCGTCCCCCTAATGCTGCTGCTGTCCCCTGACTCTCTGCTTTTTCATGGTGCTCATGAAAGGTCAGGGGACTCCTCTGAACAGAAGCCATACCGCCAAATGTAATTCGTAATTTATTCAATAAAATTGCTGATATATCGTCAGTGTTGTTCTTCGCTTTAATGGACCTGACAGAAATGTTATATATTATATCTTCAAATAGCCCAAGGAAAAGAAACGATAAAAACTCACCATCTCCGTCTCCTGAACCAGAACCCGGATCTGTAAGGACACAAAAGACACAACAGCCGTCAGTTATGTCTGTATTACACGTGATATAATATATATAAACACTTATCAAGGGGGCAGAAAATAATGAAGTTGTATTATTTCTGTAGGAGGACTGTCAACGGTGTCCTGTCTGTCCTGTCCTGTCAGTCAATGCATGGCCATTCTTACAGGCAATCAACCAATCAAATGTCTTGTTTTATCCACAACTCAAAGATGTTCAGTTTATATTCAAATAATCATATTTAACAAGCTGACATCACACAAGTTTCACTGTTTTTGTCAATAAAAAAAATCGCCCAAAAAAAAGCCCAAAAAGCCAAAAAAGAAAGATGAAAAACACCTGTTAAAACCGGCAAAAAAAATCACCAGAACAAAGTAGCCAAAAACATTGGGAAAAAGAAAAAAAATGCTTGAAAGAAAGTGACCAAAACGATGAAACATAAAATTGCTCTCTCCCTTACAGTTTTCACTCTTCACACATCATGGTTGGTCAAAATGTAGGAACATTTGTGCCGGTCGCAGACATCTAACTATGGAATCCACCGGACTTAAACTTTTGGCTCTGTTCATACCAACTGCCGATAGAAACAATGAAAAATAAAATATCTGTTAGGACGCAGACTGTTCCCTGTGTATTCCTTGCTCTGTGTCACATATACAGTATTTGACACCACTACATAAAATGGGACGTCGATAAAGCTCCAAAAATGGAAAAAACTAAACAAAAATAAACACGAAAAAAACGTTGGAAAAGCCCCCCCCAAAAAAGCATCTAAACGTCTAAACAAAGTACCCAAAAACATTGGGAAAAAGCAAAAAAAATATTGAAAAAAAGTGACCGAAACGATGAAACCTGCCCCCACAAAAACGTAAAATACAAAACTTTGAAAAAAGTGACTCTGATATTGAGATAGGGACAACAAAAGTGTTTGACTGTTTTTCTCATTAAAAAAATGTAATCAAACTGATGATAATCGATTGTCAAAATAGTTGGTGATCAATCTAATAGTTAAAAACATTATCCGATAAATCTTTGCAGGTCCAAACTAAACACATACTTGTCTGCTAACGTAACTGTAGACAATAAAGAGATGTACTGCAGAGCTGCTCTGCAGCTCCATCAGGAAATGGACTCTGACAGGATGAATCTTGGCACAGCAAACATTGAATTAAGAAATGGACGATGCGTTTGGAGTTTCTGGCACGGCGCTGCATTAGGAAATGGACACCGGCTGCTTTGTTCAATTAAAGTTCACCTTTAGCTGCTTCACTTCTTTACAAAGTCATGATGGGATTATTTTTCATGGGAAAGGAGGCAAAAAAGGGGCCGAGAGTGAGCGGAGGTACTAATGATTCTGTCAGCGCGGTATTGACCAAATGTTGAGAGTTTTGGGTCAAAACTGCAGGCGGAGCGCTGCGTTAACCTCCTAAAAAGAGACAACCCTCTTCCCTAGGTGTGGATAATGGTCATTTGCTAATGAGAAAATCTTTAATGTTGGAGTGATAAGGGTGAAACACCTGTGAAACTGATGATGAGGGAAATGAAAGATGAGTGATGAGGTCCTGCATGAAGCATAGCAGTTATTTAACGCATTCTCATGAACGAGTTCGTAGGATATCGTATGGAAACTTATGCTCAACATATATGTATGACATCTTACAATCATGTGACACAGTTAAGACGAACGTTAAGAGACAGTATATAGATAAACTGGACCACCAGACCCCGTGTATCTGGACAGAGACCAGTGAAGGATATTAGAAGTCTCTTTCCCGGTGCTGGCTGAGCGTTACTGAGCAGCCTCCAACTGAGCTTGAAGACCTAGATGTGACGTGAGCAACCTGTCTGAAAGTGTGAAGTCTTCTGGTAGCTGTGCCAAGAGAAATCTCAATCATTCCCAATCTTACAGAGACGGAGAGTGTAGGTATATGTAAGGAGATAACATAGACACAGGCTAATTACTGATCACTAACATGCTAGTTAACATTAGTAATTAAACTTAAACAGCTAATGGAAGTCCAAACTGCCTGTGAGCTTCTCCTGTACTATACGGTAATTCCTCTACTGTGTGACAGTAAGTCTCGTGGTTATGACCCAATCGTTAGCCTATTTTTATAAAAGCGTCTGCTACGGAGCCATAACGTGAGCTACAAGGTAATGGAGCCTTTTATACATTGTCGAGTTTCTTTAGAAATAAACAACGGACAAATAGAGTCTTTAAACGCTTCAGATGTAAAGTTATTCTCTGTCAAAGTGATGTCAAAATGAATGGGAGTCAATGGGATGCTAACGGGGGGTGAGTGCTTGTTAGCATCAAAATAGCACTATAGGAGCTACGCTTGCCAGACGCTCGCTTACCCCCTTGGTTCAGCTGAGAAAAGGTGACTCCATGTGGTGTTTCCTGGGTGAAAGAGTTTTTTCCCTAACTTCTTTCGGGACATGAACACCAGTTTATACACAACAATTCATACGATATCCTCCCAAAACTATGGCATCACATTAAGTTAAGTCACGGTTAAGTTTAGCAGTCAGTTACGGTTGTTTCAGAGGCCGTTACAGTTCATTTTCGCCGACCAAAAGGTGACTGTCTACGCTGATGACAGTTAACTTTAGACACCAAATCTACAACTAGTTAAGATTAGAAAAAAAAGATTGTGGTTTGGATTAAAACACTGGTCTCCCCGTTTCCTGGGTGAAAGTCTTGCGTTTTCCGTTATGAACGTTGTCGTTACTACCGCATTGCATTGTGGGATATATATGCTGCCCATTGTTGCATACTGTAATATTTTACGAGGAATAGTATGCAATTTGTGTACTATTGTCTTCATACTAGGGTTTTGGAAATACAAAAATGTCTCACATGCTGTTTTAGAAATTAAATAGCATGTTAGTGTGGGATTCCACACAGAAAAGAGAGGCCCTGCCTGGACCGGGGGATCAAACTCTGCAGTGCCAACTTGCTGTGAGGCAGCAGTGCCAACCACTGAGCCACTGAGCCACTGCTTCTTTATATCAAACCGTTTCCTTCTGCTGCGGCTCAACAAATCAACGATCCTCGGCTGGATAAAAAGTCTGCAGCAGGAATCAGCCGCTGCAGCAGCAGAGAGTCAACAAAACCTGCAGAGGAAATTAAACATGGCTGACCCCGTGTTTAATGAAGCACGGCCAGGCTTTTACTGCTTCCTCCGCTGAAGAATCCCTCAGATGTTCCTCGACTTGGAAGACTTTCTAATGTGAGAGATAACCAACGGAAAAACTACTAAGGGATTGGGGAAAGAAATCGAAAATCTTATGTGTTGTGTGTGTTTTGCGACGATTTTCAAAATGGATTCTTTTCCCTCTAATCAATATTTTGCCTTTATTTCTTTTACCAATGATTGACCTTAATGTGTTCTGTTGTTTCTACGGTACTGCCGACATAACGTCCGTTTCCACAACATGACATCATGACTTCGCGTAAACATACACGCCCACTTTCTTAAGCCAAGTGGCGTGTTATCTGTACGCATTTTTTTTTATTTAATGTTTATTTGACAGGGACAAATGCATAGAACATCGCTTTATAAAAAAACCAAAGTAGATGCCATGCATACAGGTTTATAGCCATGAATAATTTGCAACCCCTGTCCCTCCTGTTTTGAGCTATCCGCGTGTATGTCTACGCTTACGATTAGTTGTTGAGTTCTGGAAAGATGTTGCAATTATTGAACTTAAAAAAAACGTTAAAGTTAAATAAATCAACAGTAAAAAAACACAACTGTGAAATTTGCCTTAATACTGTTCCTATTGAAACTATATTTTTCCATTCAGAACACTAAAGAAAATAAGAGTTTACTTTGCAAAACGTTGAGCTAAATAATAGTTTTTCTCGATTATTCTGTTTTTGTGATCACTGGGAGCCGAAATCATAATCACGATTAAATTTTGATTAATTGCACAGCCCTAGTCTACGCTGTATAGAGCGGACGTAAAACATACACGCCACTTTTCATGTATGTTTTTGTGTATGTGGCGTGTTATCTGCACGCATTTTGAGTGCCGTATACAGTGGACGGGTTGGCTTTAGGAAAAGAAGAACAGGTTTGGGTTTAGGAAACGTGACACGCGGGACCTGATCCCCGGTATACTGGGTGAAAGTCCTGTGTCTGTGTGTGTGTGTGTGTCTGTGTGTGTGTGTGTGTGTGTGACCCATCCTCCCCCCGAAACCAACCTCCCTACGCGGATTTTCGCCCCTTTTATACTACTTGCTACGGTGTAAATTTACACGCATTTGCAAGTTAATGTAAGTCAATGCAGGCCAAACAGCGTTGATAAACACGATAAAAAGCGAGTATGCGTCTTGATAACACGCCAATAACGGCATACGAATTGGCGTGTCATACATATGTCACTTCATGACATCAGACTGGTTTCCAGCATGTTGTTCTTTATGAAGTAAATAAATGTCAGACTGACTGACTGACATGTGATGTTCATTCTTCTCAGAAAACAATCATTATTTAGATATGCCTCATGTTGTATTGTCTCTAAGAGTGTATTATTCAACTTATGTTTGTGTTAAAGAAGGAAAAGAAAATCACAAATACTCAATACTATTGAATCGCAATACTTCCAGAATCACAATAAAGTAAAAATCGTGATACAAATCGGAAAATTGTGAAAGAAACGAGTCGGAACAAAAGCACATCGTCTCGACTCTGGAAGACTTTCCGATGTAAGAGATAAGGAACGGTAACACTACCTTTATCGACCTGTTGCTTTGTGGCTCTTGTGAACCTCGCTGATCTTGATGGAGATGAACGGAGGCAGGTGTGGCAATTTCATTTATTACGACAAAATACTCCTTCTTAAAAACAGGGACTGAAAAGGTCTCCCAGAAAGCAGACACAAAGGTCAATCTTCTGTTCAGTTCACAGTTGGAAACAGAGAGAAGAAATAAAAAAAAAGAAAGAGCCAAACAAGGACATGACATTCACCGTCTTAAGAGATGACATTTTCGGTTGCAGCTTCGGTTCTGCTTTAAGGACTCGGCTACATCCATTTAAAGGCTGCATTTCACACACATTACAACAAGCAAACATCGTTCCACTTCAGAAGGTTTTGTTCTTGAACTTTTTGAGATAAATTGATATACGCTGAAACCCAAAATCCGTCTGTAGTCTGTCGTTGCGTGTCTGGGTACAATGGGAAGAGAAATACAACCTCAACTCAAGGTTAGTGGCTCGGAAACGCCAGAGCAGGGGGAATGAGAGGGGAAACACCAGAGCAGGGGGAATGAGAGGGGAAAACGCCAGAGCAGGGGGAATGAGAGGGGAAAACGCCAGAGCAGGGGGAATGAGAGGGGAAAACGCCAGAGCAGGGGGAATGAGAGGGGAAAACGCCAGAGCAGGGGGAATGAGAGGGGAAAACGCCAGAGGCGGAAAAAACGGTCCGTGCGCCAGGTGCCTGGTCCTCAAAGGGTTGTCCTTAGTGTGTTTATTAATCAGAGGTGTGTTTTGGGCGTAACATGCAATCAACCAATCAGAGATCATCTCCCATTCCCTTTAAAAGCCAGGCGCGTTTGGACCTTGGAGCATTGCTGTTATGATGGAGGATTTGCACCGTAATATTTTTATTTGTAATCTTCTGCATCTGTGTGTGCTGCTGTGCGTCCCTGTGTGTGTAACAAGCATAGTGTGCGCGCACTGTATACGAGCCTAGGAGCATTTTACTAATGCTCTGTTAAAATAACAATGAAATGCTGCGTTATTGACTTTAGACCAGGTTTTTGTTGGTCAATGGTGCGATCACTTCCCGCTGCCTCAAGATAGCAATACGCCCAGAACGCACCTGAACACACCTCCCTGTAAGACCAGCACGCCCAGAATGCACCTGAACACACCTCCCTGTAAGACCAGCACTCCCAGAATGCACCTGAACACACCTCCCTGTAAGACCAGCACGCCCAGAATGCACCTGAACACACCTCCCTGTAAGACCAGCACGCCCAGAATGCACCTGAACACACCTCCCTGTAAGACCAGCACGCCCAGAATGCACCTGAACACACCTCCCTGTAAGACCAGCACGCCCAGAATGCACCTGAACACACCTCCCTGTAAGACCAGCACGCCCAGAATGCACCTGAACACACCTCCCTGTAAGACCGGCACTCCCATGGGCACAGATGGGCGCAGGTGCATTTGCTATTTAAACGACGCGGGTGCTGGACGGGAAACTGACAACTCGGTCGGTCTTAAACTAGCAAAGACACTTGCGTCGGGCTTTACACTGCGCTGGGTTCGAGATAGAGCCCTTAAAGAGAGTGGCCTGGGGCGTTCTAGACCTTGGCTGACCTGTGAACAGATCCCAACAGAGGAGTTCTCAGCCTTCCTACCTCCAAGCTTTGCTCTCTGAAAACTGTGTTTCCTCCTCCTCTTCCTCCTTTCCAATACTGCTCGTGGGAAATAAACCCAGCTGAGTGTTTGTGCCGTTGCCTCGGCTCACAGCCGCTGAACGCTCCAATTACAGGAAGCATAAATCTCGGGGAGAGGAAATTGGACAAGAGAGAGGCGAGGGAAGTGGAGACCTCGGTGTACCTCGGGTAATAAGAGCAGAGCGCCGGGCGGCGCCTCCTGGGAAATCAGGCCAATGCCCCTGCAGATGGAGTTGACCGCCGCCAACACCCCTGCCGCTGTTGTGGCGTTACCGTAAATTTCCCCGACACATTTCTCAAGCGTGGGATCAGAACATAAACCCTGACTGGCCTGCAGAGACGTCTGAATCCAGAGAGTCCGCCTCAGAATAAGTCTGATTTACGGCGGCTGAGCATCCAGCTGTGCAACGTTAAACCTGTAGGTTTTAGGATATAAACTCTGCCTCATGCCAATACACCTCACGCACTGTAAATCTGGATGCTTTTCATGGCCAAGTTGTAAAGTCAAATCTTAATGTTCCCGCATAAAATGATATTTTAGACGACAGACTTCTTCCAACTTTGTGTCAACAGTTTGTGTCTCTTTCCTGTAAACCGCTGAAGGTTTTTTTTCAACCTGGAACTCTATTGTCCTATGTTTTTGTGTCTAAGTAACTGATGGAAGCAACAATCTTTGAATTTGATCCAGTGCAAGAACGCTGCAGCCGGCAGCGACGAAACAAGCTACAACATCACCGTAACCGTCAGTCAGCGTCCACTAAAAGTTCTGTTTGTGCTGCTGACAGACTCAGATTATTATTCTAAGTGTCTGACAACATTATGGGATGGATCCCTACAGAGATAGACCTTTTAATTAAAGAGTAAGATCCTTTTAGTTTAACATAAAACAGCCCCGAAATCCCCATCACCAAACTCCACCAGACTCCATGTAAATAATCAGGACTTTTAGTGTGTATAGAGCCAGCATATCTCCACCAGACTCCATGTAAATAATCAGGACTTTTATCATCGTAAAACACACTTCATTCAAAGTGGACAGAAACTAAATAAAACTACCAAAAGCCGTCTTGGTTAATCTTTCCACTGTTCCAACAATCACCACTCTGGTTTGGTTGAAATAAACCCTTAATTCACCCATTTACATGTGGAAATATGCTGGCTCTATATAAGCTAAAAGTCCTGATTATTTACCCATGTAAAATCACCATCACCAAACTCCACCAGACTCCACAGTCTGGTGGAGTTTGTTGATGGTGATTTCGGGGCTGTTTCATGTTAAACTAAAAGGATCATTCTCTTTAACTAAAAGGTCTATCTCTGTAGGGATCCTTTCCATAATGTTGTCAGACACTTAGAATAATAATCTGATTCTGTCAGCGGCAACAAACGACTGAAGGTGAACATTTGTCCTGTAGGGTTACATTACAACCCGGTTCACTGCTGACGGTTACAGCGTTATTGCTTAATACTGGACCAATGTTAAAGACTTTTGTTCACATAAGTCACTTAAACACAAAAACATAGTAAAATATGGTTGAAAAATCCACATATTACCCTTTCAGCTGCCGTTTTCTGTCTTCAGGGGTGGGCAGGGTGAACTAAAAGGACCACATAGTGAAATAAAACATCCTCATTTCACTGAGGTCTCTTCTGAAACCTCTGAAGGACCCCCGGAGGGTCCCTGGACTCCGGTTTGGGAACCACTCCGCTTTTGGAGGATTTAAAACGGCCCGTCATCCACGGGTCCTAATTAAAATTGATCGGCGGTTTGATTAATCGTCGAGTTCCCTGAAAACCAATCGGCTGATGACGTTCCTCAGGGATTCTGAGGAAAAATCGAGCACGAGCGCTGGGCGTTTGATGTTCAGCCAATTAAAAAAATATAATGACAGTGAAGGTAAACCCAGCGGAGCGCAGACTCTGAGAGAGTCATTAAAAGTACCAGCCAGGCACTTACAGTCACATTACCGAACGATCAGCTACTGCAACGAAGCTGCACACTTTTAATTATTACTTCTACCATCCGTCTGTCTGCTCAGCACAGCATCTGAAAACATGTTAAGTGCTGCAGCGTGTTTATAAAAAGTCTTTTGTGAAATGATAACAGGGTTTACACGCTCTTTATCTAAAGGTTTTCGGCACTATATCCCGTCTATTAATGAGCCGTCCCTTATGTTCTAGGACATCTAGTTTCTCTGAAAAATAAATCATTTAACAAATTTGAAATGGTTTGAGGTTTGATGGCTGCACGTCCACAGCCAAACTATCTGCAGTCAGGGCTTGAACTGGGCTTTTAGATATAGGGCCCTAAGCTTGCACCCGCGAAGTGCGGCGCAAGTGTCTTTGCTAGTTTAAGTCTGACCCAGTTGTCAGTTTCCCGTACAGCGCCCACATCGTTTAAATAGCAAATGCACCTGCGCCAATCTGTGCGCCAATGGGCGTGCTGGTCTTACAGGGAGGTGTGTTCAGGTGCACTCTGGGCGTGCTGGTCTTACAGGGAGGTGTGTTCAGGTGCACTCTGGGCGTGCTGGTCTTACAGGGAGGTGTGTTCAGGTGCATTCTGGGCATGATGGTCTTACAGGGAGGTGTGTTCAGGTGCATTCTGGGCGTGCTGGTCTTACAGGGAGGTGTGTTCAGGCGCATTCTGGGCGTGCTGGTCTTACAGGGAGGTGTGTTCAGGTGCATTCTGGGCATGATGGTCTTACAGGGAGGTGTGTTCAGGTGCATTCTGGGCATGCTGGTCTTACAGGGAGGTGTGTTCAGGTGCATTCTGGGAGTATGGCTGTCTTGAGGCAGCGGGAAATGATCTCACCATTGACCAACAAAAACCTGGTCTAAAGTCAATAACGCAGCATTTCATTGTTATTTTAACAGAGCATTAGTAAAATGCTCCTAGGCTCGTGCACAACGCGCGCACACTATGCTTGTTACACACACAGGGACGCACAGCAGCACACACACACACACAGCACACACACACACAGCAGCACACACACACACAGCAGCACACACACATGCAGAAGATTACAAATAAAAATATTAGGGTGTAAATCCTCCATCATAACAGCAATGCGCCAAGGTCCAAACGCGCCTGGCTTTTAAAGGGAATGGGAGCTGATCTCTGATTGGTTGATTGCATGTTACGCCCAAAACACACCTCTGATTAATGAAGACACTAAGAACAACCCTTTAGGACCAGGCGCCCAGTATACAGACCCTTTTATCTGCCGTCCAACTAGCAAAAGTGGATTTGGACACGCACTAAACACACCTGCTCCAGGTGCTTCACACCGTGCGCGTAGATCGTTAAAACAGGACATTGTTGGTCAATGGCGTGATCACGTCCCGCTGCCTATTTGTAATCTTCTGCATGTGTGTGTGATGCTGTGCGTCCCTGTGTGTGTAACAAGCATAGTGTGTGTGCGCTGTGCACAAGCCTAGGAGCATTTTACTAATGCTCTGTTAAAATAACAATGAAATGCTGCGTTATTGACTTTAGACCAGGTTTTTGAAATGACTGAAACCTTTACAGACGCTGACTGATGTCCTCACATACACCCCTACCCGGTCCGTATCAATAAATGAAGAGTCGTGATTCACTTTTTTCGTGACCTCCCCCCCCTCCCTCCCCCCTCCCCCTCTTGCCCCCCAATCAATCAAGGTTTCCATGGCGCTGAGCGCTGTGTGTTTGCTGGCAGACTCACCGGTGGAGCAGGGCCCGTTCGACGCCCGGGAGATGAGGCGCTGCTGTTTGCAGGACGCCTGGCGCCGGTAGCACTCGTTCTGGTAGGTGTCCCCGTTGGAGCCGCACACAGGGATGTAGTTTTTGTGACACTGGGAATCAAACACAATCAAATGTTAATTAAAATCTCAACGTGACCGCCGGACACCAAACTCTGGACGCACTCCAAAAAGCAGAGCGGCTGTGAGAGATCCTAAGGTTGGATTAAAGTCAGAGGGATGTAACTAAGTACTGTACTTAAGTCCACATGTTGAGGTACTTGTACTTTACTTGAGTCTTTTTCTTTTCATGCCACTTTCTACTTCTACTGCGCTACATTTCAGAGAGAAATATTAATCCTTGTGTTGTCCTCGGGTCAAATTGGACCCGTTTTCAAAAACATTTTATATCAGAAATATGGGTTTCTTTCAGCTAAATTGCCCAAAAATAACATGGATGCATGGATGTATGTTGTATGGAACCCATACAACATGGTATCACAGGTAAAATCAATGATTACTTTCATTGAATATTGAATTTTGGGTGTTTTATTCAAATTCATAGCATTTGAAATTTTTCAAAACAGTATCCTGACTAAACTTTGACCTATACCCCTCTGTGATCCATTCAACATCCACTGATATCCACTATTAGTCAACATAATTCATAATTTCTGCTTTTTTTTAAGTAAAAAATTAAGTATAATTTCATATAAATCGACCACAAATTTAAAAAACGGCGTTGAAAAAAATTTCAATTTTGACACGGAAGGACAAGTTCATGGTCCACATAGAAGACAACACAAGGGTTAAAAAAGAGACAAAAAAACAGCGCCTAAAACATCCAAAAAAGCCGACATTAAAGCACTCGGATTGTCAAATTATTAGCGACATTGAAACATTGAAACAAGCGCCCAAAAAGAGAGAAGAAAGGCCAAAATGTCTAAAAAAAAGTGACAAAAACATAGATAAAAGCGACTAAAAGGTAAAAAAGATACATATACACCTCGACGCCCCGTCTCTTGAAACTCGCCTCGACGCTCCCAGAATGCATTGCCCGGCTGCTTACAGAAACAATGAGTAGAAAGCGTGGAAATGACACCTGGAGATGTACCATTGATCTATGTGATTAAGTCTTTTTGATGGGTAGGGAGATGTAATTCTACCATTTTGGCTGCTATGTTCAACTGGCCTCAACAGTTTTAGAGAAGGAAGCTGTTACGTGGGAGGAACAAGCTCATTGGTTGATTTAAACCTCAGTGGGCAGAGCCAATAAGGCAACAGATAGAAGATGATGTCGGGAAGTTTAATGTTAACGAAGAAAAGCCAGTTGGAGATGTAAAAAATGAAATGTAGGGAAGGTTAAAAACAGGCAGTTAGAGGATCGGGAGGTTCATTCATTCTGCATGTAGGTTAACACAAAATAACTCGACTCTGGCTGTCAGAAACTAACTGCCGCTGCCAAGGACACAGTTCAGAGTTTGGAAATCCATATTCTATTAACTCAGAGCCATCAATCATTCAGCAGGAATCCCCCGCAGAGCTGACCTCCGTCCCACTCACAGCCAGCGCACGCTGGACAGACGCTAGCTGGACAGACGAATGCCGGACAGACGAACGCTAGACAGACGAACGCTGGACAGACAAACGCTGGACAGACGAACGCTGGACAGACGAACGCTAGACAGACGAACACTGGACAGACGAACGCTGGACAGATGCTAGCTGGACAGACGAACGCTAGACAGACGAACGCTGGACAGACAAACGCTGGTAAGACGAATGCTAACAGACGCACGCTGGACAGACGCACGCTGGACAGACGCTAGCTGGACAGAAGAACGCTAGACAGACGAATGCTGGACAGACAAACGCTGGACAGACGAATGCTAACAGACGCTAGCTGTGCCTAAAGGAAAATTTGCTCATAACATATGATTGCTAATTATTCTTTAAATGTTGTAGTTTGTGCTGGGATCGTTCGTTGATTGTTTGAAGCATTTGTCTATCTTAGTTTAAGTATGTCTGTATTTTGTTGTATTTTTTTATTATTTATTTTGTGTCTATGGCAAATTGAGTTTTTGGATTGTATATTATCTGTTGTATGTTTAGTGTTATTGGGCTCCCTCCGAAAAGCTTTAAGTAGCTTATTTGGGGTTCCCCATTTCACGCGGCTTATATATGATCATTTTACTTTATGAAATTGTGTTAAATGATACATTGATGATGTGAGAAATAAACGTAAACGTAAACGTATAGCTGGATAGACGCACGCTGAACAGACGCTAGCTGGACAGACGCTAGCTGGACAGACGCTAGCTGGACAGACGCTAGCTGAACAGACGCTAGCTGGACAGACGCTAGCTGGACAGACGAACGTTGAACAGACGCTAGCTGGACAGACGCAAGCTGGACAGACGCTAGCTGGACAGACGAACGCTGAACAGACGCTAGCTGGACAGACACTAGCCGGACAGATGAACGCTGGACAGACAAACGCTGGATATACGCTGTTGCTACCAGCCAGCTTTCATATTCTACCAGCATTTGGCTGTTAGATGGTGCTGATTTTGAACCATGCTGTGACGCCAAACAAACACAGGACTTTCACCCAGGAGACCTAACCTTACAGGAAGTCAAGTCACATCTGATTGGAACCCAAACCTCCATCTTTTTTATCAACTTAAAGTAGTAGTTTTGGTGTCTAAACCTAACCAAACTGGGACCTTTTCACCACGTTAACCACGTGTTTAAAACCGCAACAGTTACCTTCTCTGGTTTAGATATTAGGGGTGTGAATCGGCCTCAAGATTCGATATCATCACGATACTTATGTCACGATACGATATTATTGCGATTTTAAACATATTGCAATATCCTGCGATATATTGCAATGTATTACCTATTTTCCAACTTCAAATTTTTCCCAATTTCAAATTATGTCTGCAAAAGAAAACTTTGTCAACATCTGTTTTGTCTAAAAAGATACATTTCTCTGTTTGTTCATCTCACTTCAGTGTTATTGCTGCAAAATGGGATTGTCAAGCAGATCAACACATATATTATAAAAGATTGATACTTGGAATATGCCACGGAAAATATTGCGATACTATGCTGTAGGCAGGGGAAAAGGTCAGCTCAGCGAAGCCCACAGAGCTCACTCAGGCCTCCCGTCACGCCGCTGGGAGCTCACAGTAATACGGAGAAGGTCTCGAAGGAGAGAGATGTTTTTGTGGAACTGAAACTGTCCTCAGTAGAGCTGCACGACACGAGGAAAATATGCGATAACATTGTTGAATACGGCGATAATGATATAACTTGCGATAAATTAACGTATTCTCAGTTCTGATGCTTTCAGTATTCTGCTCAAATTCAAAAACTGCTTGTTGAGAATGAAAGGAAATCATTTCCATCTTTCTTTGATGGTACAAATTGAACACTGAATTCAACATAAAAGGCAGCACTCAAAAAATAAAGACCGCTACATTTTTAAGTGCAGTTTTCTGCTGATAAAGTGGTGCTCATGAGTGTATGAACCCATGCTAAAGTTGACTAAAAAGAGGAATAAAAATAATCATCTTTTGGAAATTAATTAATGCCTTAATAAAAAAAATGAGGAAAAATACAACCTTTTAGGACACCAATTTTCTTTGTAAATGAATAATGTATCGTAAATAAATAAATGTTCTTCCTTATCATCACATACCCTTCACCAAAACTAGAGACTGGCATGGGGTACTTTCCATAAAATCATCTCTCAATGCAAATCAAACCAGCTATTAGGCTAACTGAAATAAAACCATGGCAATCTCTAGGTATGGTGAAGGGTATGTGATGATGTGCGGGTATGGTGAAGGGTATGTGATGATGTGGGGGGGGGGTATTTTAATTCCAAAAGCCAAGGGAACTTTATCAGGATGCATATTATCCTGGATCCATGAAATAACTGGCCTTTAAAAATAAACATCTGCCTGTCTCTATGGGAATTTAACATAGGGGTGGACTGACTTAGGCCCCCTGTATTTTATGGACGAACATTTATTTATTTATGATACATTATTCATTCAAAAAGAAAATTGGTGTACTTAAAAGTTGGATTTTTCATAATTTTTTAAATTAAGGCATTAAGATCAATTTCGAAAAGATGATTTTTTTATTCCTCTTTTTAGTCAACGTTAGCATGGGTTCATAAACTTATACAAGCCACTGTATTTTCTTTCAACTCATACAAAAAGAGCGTCTCTCGCGATACATTGCAACCTTTCGCCATGTGTTTATTGCGGCAGTTATAATCGCAATGCTACATAGAAAACGATATATTGTGCAGCCCTAGTCCTCAGCCCGTCTCGGGATCTTCCTGATCCTGCAGATCCTTGGCAAGGCATCTCACACAACATGGTACAGAAACAGGTAGTATTGACATGCACTTATATACCCAATAATCATCATGCTACTACGAACACACAGGATGTGAGAGGTTGCTTTCCTAATTGCAAGCCTCCAGTTCTAATTCAACACACTATTCTATTGCAGAATACTGTATGACAGGCGACCATCTCTCTAAATAAGTAACCATCCTGAATTGTAGTTTTGCGGTTATACTTTCCATACAATTGACAGCTTTGACTCTTTGGGACCACTGGTCTAGGGTGGGTGGGGCTTAAGCCAGTTTCTCATAATCATTTTATGTGCTACTAACACCAGAGCTCTGAGCGTATACAATTTGTTTTCTCCCAACCCTCTTAAATGCATGTTCCCTAAAATTAATCTCTGTTGTTCAACTAATATGTTCAACCCCAATATCTCTCCCAATTACTGTCATTACCTCCTTCCAGTATATTTGTATTTTTGGGCAGTCCCAGAAGATGTGTGAAGAAATCTGAAGCGCTGCGTCCTGTTTGAGAGGAACGAATGCTCTAAAGGTCGGTCGGGCTTTGGAAATCACAGAGCGTGACGGTGAAGTTTCAAACTGTGAGTCCCGTTATTGAAGCACAGCAGCATCTCTGCAGAGAATCGCTGGTCCGGACACTGCCCTCCACGCCGCACACACACGCAACAAACACGCAACAAACACGCAACAAACACGACGACAATGACCGGAGAGCAGTTCTTACTTTCTATCAGAGGAACTAACAGCAGCAAGGCCCATTTTTCCTTGCGGGTTACAGAAGGAAGTTACTGCTGCCTGTCTCTTTTTCTCTGTCTGTTTGTCTCTTTTTCTCTGTCTGTCTGTCTGTCTGTCTGTCTCTGTCTTTCTGTCTGTGTGTCTATTTGTGTTAAAACTAGTTAATCGTATCTCCAAACTTTAAATGATACCCACCAGGTAATAACTTCCTGTCGTTGTTAGAACCTCCTTTAAAAACACTTCAACCCTAAAACTACGTGTCACTAAAAATCTGCCGACTTGTTTTGGAGAGATGTTGCTGACAAACAACAACAACAGCTGATCCTTCTGCCAGCTGGAGGATTCGGAGGAAATCAAACCAATGACCTGGCGTCTCTTTACCTGGAACTGGCACACACATTTGAGCTGAGCTCCGTCGTCTCGGCAGACGCCTCCGAACCGACAGCTGGAGTCATCGCACACCCTCAGGTCACTCTTCTTCTCCGACAGGTCTGCAACACACAGAGAGACACACAACCGGTTACACAGAGACACACAACGGAGACACACAACCGGTTACACACAGAGACACACAACGGAGACACACAACCGGTTACACACAGAGACACACAACGGAGACACACAACCGGTTACACACAGAGACACACAACGGAGACACACAACCGGTTACACAGAGATACACAATGGAGACACACAACCGTTACACAGAGACACACAACGGAGACACACAACTGGTTAAGACCCTGACACACCAACCCGATGGCCGACCGTCGGCAGACAAGTCAGTTGGACTGATCAGTCTCCCCGAGGTCCAAAAAGTGCCTCGGAAATAGGGTTGCAAAATTTCGGGAATTTTCAAAGTTGGAAACTTTCCATGGGAATTAACGGGAATTATCGGGAATTAATGGGAATAAACTGGATATTTTTTATATTGCTTGTTATAATATTATTAATTATTACAATGTTAAAGGAACACGCCGACTTATTGGGAATTTAGCTTATTCACCGTAACGCCCAGAGTAAGACTAGTCGATACATACCCTTCTCATCTCCTTGCGTGCTGTAATGCTGTCTGACGGCTCCAGCAGCATCAGGCCAGCACAGAACATGCAGGTGAATGGTTCCAGTAATCCTACTGCTCCCAATAAGTGACAAAATAACACCAACATGTTCCTATTTACATGTTGTGATTTGTAGAGTCACAGCGTGTACAAAAAAACAACGTAACATGAGACACAGCCGTCTTTTAACAGTAAACAAACCGGGAACTATATTCTCAGGTGGAAGAATATAGTACTTGGGCGGAGTGATATGCTCACAGCAAGCCTGTCTGAGAATATAGTTCCCGGTTTGTTTACTGTTAGAAGACGGCTGTGTCTCATGTTACGTTGTTTTTTGTACACGCTGTGACTCTACAAATCACAACATGTAAATAGGAACATGTTGGAGTTATTTTGTCACTTTTGTCACAATTCGGAGCAGTAGGCTAGTTGGAACCAGTTACCTGCAGGATCTGTGCTAGGCTAAGCTAATGCTGGAACTGTCAGGCAGCGTTACAGCACGCACGGAGATGAGAAGGGTATGTATCGACTTGTCTTACTCTGGGGGTTACGGTGAATAAGCTAAATTCCCAATAAGTCGGCGTGTTCCTTTAATGTAATACCTAACCCATTGCTTTTATTAACCTATGTGTGTTACTTGTATAACCCACTAACCATAGTTAATCAAAACTGGAATGTTTCCATAATTCCCCAGCTAAACTTTCCATGGAAAGTTTCCTTAAATTTCCGCCCCTTTGCCGAATGTCGGATTCTACGCTTACGAGAATACTCTGATTAGTCGGTGGTAAGTAATTAAACATGAATGAGCACATATTGGCGAAAGAACAAAGGTTTTTTTTTTGCTAAGAATCGACTCAAAAAAGGTTTAAAAAAGCGATGAAAGAGCGACACAGACAGCTGAAATGTCACCGAGGGCCCCTCCTGTTGGGTGCCGGCTCTGCCTACAACATCTTCCACAAATATCAGCAGTAAATTCAAGACTCCTCTGATGACGCACAGAATAAAACACAGACATCTTTATGAGTTTATGAACATTAAAAGCAGACAGAAAGCAGCGCTGCATGGTGGAAAATATGGACACATTTCCCAGCAGAGCAGAGCAGATGATTGTTTATGAGTCGGAGCAATAAGGCGTCCTGTCGGAGCAGCAGACACCTGAATTACAGGTGTGTTTACGCCAGGGAAAATTAATCTGTGATGTGGCGCCGCGAATAGCCGTGAAGTGTAGATTCATTTCATACCAGCTGTGCATTTCAAGTCGACCCCTTCTCCTCTCCAGTCCAAAATCACCATAAAGGACCGAGCCTTCTCTGTAGTAGCCCCCAAACTCTGGAATTCCTTCCCCATCCCATATCAAATCATGTAATACAATTGCTAGTTTTAAATCAAATCTGAAGACGCATTTTTACTCTCTTGCTTTTAACTCTCCTTGATTCCTAGTTATTTTTTATTTATTTTTTTACAAACATTGTTTCTTTGTTGTTTTATTCTATGTTACATTATTAATTCTTTCTTTGCCTATTTATATTCATGGTACCTCGCACATACGATTATGTATTTTTAAGGCATATTGTCTCTGCTTTCCCTGTTCTACCTGTAAAGCACGTTGGGTCAACTGTTGTTCGTTTAAATGTGCTATACAAATAAAATGACTGGACTTGACATAAACCTGAACGTTTTATTTTGAAAAATAGTTTTATTTTGTAGAGTATCCTGCTTGCACTGTGGCTTTCCTGTACAGTACGTGATTACTTGCCTGGCTTGATCACATTCGCTTGCGGCTTCACAAAAGAAATATGAAAACAGCCACACACACACACACACACACACGTTGTTCTGGCAGCTCTCACATATGTCTTGTCTGATAATAACAGGCCTCAACGACTCAGAAAGGTGCAGCTGACTTAAATTATCCACATTTTCTTGGCGATAAAAGCCACAGATTCCTGCCTCTGAAGTGTGTGTGTGTGTGTGTGTGTGTGTGTGTGAGTCTGTGTCTGTGTCCATGTGTTTGTCCGTGTCTGTGTGTGTGTGTCCCTGTGTGTCCGTGTGTGTGTCCATATGTGTGTGTGTGTGTCTGTGTCTGTGTCTGTCTGTGTGTGTGTCCGTGTGTGTGTGTGTGTGTGTGTGTGTCTGTGTCTGTGTCTGTCTGTGTGTGTCCGTGTGTGTGTGTGTGTGTGTGTGTGTGGAGAAGAGCGGTGTAATGGTCTGTAATTACTGTTTGCAGACCTCCACTACTTCTAAAGATGGCTGGTCGCAATAACAAGTCACTTTCCTTTCAGAGTTTGAAATCACTGATGCATTCAAATGTCTGAAATGAAAATCCCCCCCAAAACTGGAGGTTATTCCATTTTGAGAGAATGTTTTTTCACTCAAGGCTGATTTTCCCCTCTTTCTTTGGATTTTATTCTCAGAAACTGTTCAAACACTTTGCTGTTTTTTGTCTGTTATTTTCAGCAGCGTCGGGGTTCTGAACATTCGTATGAATCTGCACCTGAATATGTATTCTATGTAGTCTATGGGTTCAGTTTTTAACATTTTGCAGATAACCAAAGAAATAAAAAGTCAATGGTCTTACAGGGAGGTGTGTTCAGGTGCATTCTGGGCGTGCTGGTCTTACAGGGAGGTGTGTTCAGGTGCATTCTGGGCGTGCTGGTCTTACAGGGAGGTGTGTTCAGGTGCATTCTGGGCGTGCTGGTCTTACAGGGAGGTGTGTTCAGGTGCATTCTGGGCGTGCTGGTCTCACAGGGAGGTGCGTTCAAGTGCATTCTGGGCGTGCTGGTCTTACAGGGAGCGATATTACAAATCCCACTATGGCCACGCCAAGACCCGCCCTTCAATAGCATTCACACACTACTATTGGCCAGGCGTCCATGCTTACATGTACAGGTCCTATCCCCTGACCAATCCCCTAACCCTAACCTTAACCCCTCGAGGTGAAATGCCTAACCTCAACCAATCGAGCTGCTTCGTAGGGCGGGTCTTGGCGTGGCCATAGTGGGATTCGTAATTGTGCTTACAGGGAGGCGTGTTCAGGTGCATTCTGGGCGTGCTGGTCTTACAGGGAGGTGTGTTCAGGTGCATTCTGGGCGTATTGCTATCTTGAGGCAGCGGGAAGTGATCGCTCCATTGACCAACAAAAACCTGGTCTAAAGTCAATAACGCAGCATTTCATTGTTATTTTAACAGCAAATTAGTAAAATGCTCCTAGGCTCGTGCACAGCGCGCACACACTATGCTCGTTACACACACAGGGACGCACAGCAGCACACACACACACACACACACACACACACACACACACATGCAGAAGATTACAAATAAAAATATTACGGTGCAAATCCTCCATCATAACAGCAATGCTCCAAGGTCCAAACGTGCCTGGCTTTTAAAGGGAATGGGAGATGATCTCTGATTGGTTGATTGCATGTTACGCCCAAAACACACCTCTGATTAATGAAGACACTAAGTGGATTGTAAATAGCCAAGTATTCAAACAACAGCTAGAAGTAATATTTTAACATCTAACAAAAACAGACTTTTCAAACTACTTCAGCCCGATTTTGAACCTCCACCGGACGTGACCCGAGCACGTTAAAGAAACCTGCTGAGTCCTGTGTGGCTCTGCTGCGGGACGTTCAAGGCTAATTAAGTCCAACGAGCAGCCACATTCATCAGCCTGGAGGCCGACAAACACTGCTGATCAACTCCCTGTGTGTGTGTGTGTGTGTGTTCTTGTTTAACTATATTCGTGGGGTCCAAAAACCGGGAATACATTATACTTGTGGGGTCCCGACAGCTTTGTGGGGCCAAAATGCTGGACCCCCCAAGTTTAAAGGGCTGTTTGAGGGCTGTTAAGACTTGGTTTTAGGATTAGGGATACAATTAGGTTATGGTTAAGGTTAGGGTAAGGGTTAAGGTTAGACATTTAGTTGTGATGGTTAAGGTAAGGGTAAGGGTTAAGGTTAGACATTTAGTTGTGATGGTTAAGGTGAGGGTAAGGGTTAAGGTTAGACATTTAGTTGTGATGGTTAAGGTGAGGGTAAGGGTTAAGGTTAGACATTTAGTTGTGATGGTTAAGGTGAGGGTAAGGGTTAAGGTTAGACATTTAGTTGTGATGGTTAAGGTAAGGGTAAGGTTAGACATTTAGTTGTGATGGTTAAGGTGAGGGTAAGGGTTAAGGTTAGACATTTAGTTGTGATGGTTAAGGTTAGGGTAAGGGGCTAGGGAATGCATTATGTCAATGACATGTCCCCACAAACACTGTGTGAGTCCGTGTGTGCGTGCGAGTGTGTAAATGTGTGTGTCTGTGTGTGTGTGTGCGTGTATGTGTGTGTGTGTATTTGTGAGTCTGTGCGTGCGTGTGGGTGTGTGTGTGTTTGAGAGTGTGTGTGTATGCGTGTGTCTATGTGTGTGGGGGGTGTTTGTATGTGTGTTTGTGTCTGTGCGAGAGTGTGTGTGTGTGTGAGTGTGCGTGTGCGTGTGCGTTTGCATGTGTATGTGTGTTTTGTTTGGCAGGTTTCAGAAAGCCACACGTTTAATGCCCAGACAATTTGGGATTACGTTAAACAACAACCAGAAGTCTCTAATACCTGCGGCGGGCGGCAACACAAATGCAAATGAAATGCTGTGTTTGGAGCAGAGGAAACGAGTATGTGTGTGTGTGTGTGAGTGTGTGTCTGTGTGTGTGTGTGTGTGTGTGTGTGTGTGTGTGTGTATGTGTGTGTGTATGTATATCTCCACGCTGTGTTATCTTTCTCTGCTGATATATTCATGTGTGTGTGTCTGTGTCTGTGTGTGTGTGTGTGTGTGTGTGTGTGTGTGTGTGTTTGGCGTGATCCTGGCCACGTTGTGTTCAGGTCCTTCGGTCTCATGCATTTTACAACAGAAACAGGGATTTGAAATGCACATAATTCCCTCTCTTGGATCGGAGCAGAACTAAAGAAGCTGACGGAGCGTGGCAGCAGCCACCGCCCAGAGGCACATCCACCTCCCAAATCCCCCCGAGCCCGACTCGGTCGTCATGGCCACCCAGCCGCCACCACCCCCCCTGGCTCGTTATCTAACCCCCCCCCCTCCGGACTCCAGGAGAGACGGACGTCAATACTTCATCTTCTGTCTGCTGCCCGGAGCCCTTCGACTCGCCACATCCTTTAACCCGTTCACCGCTGCAGACTTTCTGTTTCACAACATGTTCGTCTGCCAGCTAGACATTTAGGCCGATTACACAGTGGTCCGTTTTTATTTCGGCTCCCATGGTAACAGGTTAGAGCTTGCACGCTGCCTGCGTGACACGCGCGTCTCAAAAAACGCGTGCGTGCTAGAAATAGAACAGATACGAATAGAATACGAAATGATCTTTATATGTCGTTTAGACACGAATGCATATTAATAAATGACATGTTGATGTTTGAAAGTCGCAAGGTTTTGATATAAATGCAGATATATGAATGTAATTTAAAAAAAAGAAATCGATTTTCTAATATTGCATGTCAATCCAGAAGGAAATATTCTGTAGCCTATTTTACCGTCAATACTGCCGACGTTGTCTTTGCTGTAATCAGATCAGTATATATTTATGTTTAACATGGTATTTCATTTCATCAATGGGAAACATCCATGTGTCCAGACGAGGCTAGCAGCAGCAGCATTTCTGGTGTGCAACGACATAGAAAACGCCACGCAGCTGACACGCAACATTAATGCCACGCAGCCAGTGTGTAACCGGTCTTATAACGTGATGAAATCACAGCCTGTTCTCATGAACCATTCATACATTCAGCTACGAACAGTACAGCACTGTAATTGGTATGTATTCCACGTATTTATCACTGTCAGCAGCACATTGACTGCTGCTGCTGTATAACAGCGTGAAGCTCCTCGTAGAGAGGAGGTCGGGGGGAATGTTTAGCTCCTAAAACACAAGACTTTAAAGAGGGGGAATCTTTCTCTATACTTAACAAGTTGTTTTGGTGTCTTAAACTTAAAGGTGCTGTAGGTAGGACTGTGAAAATCCAGGACTGAGACAAAAAATGTGAACATCAACAACTTCTCAGTCCCTCCCTTCCTTCTGCTAAAGCCCAAACGGTCTCCTAAGCCCCTCCCCCCACAAGGGAGAATGAATGCGTGTGCATGAGCAGTGATTGGCACGCAGGGATTTTTGCCAATCCCACTCCAGGCTGTAGGTGGAGCCAGAGGAGCTGGATTTATTTTAAATGACCTGCCAGATTTACCTGCTTCATGTAGTTCTACTGGAACATAGGGTCAGTTTCAGCAAATATGACAGAAAGGTAGTTTTATAAGTCTTACCTACTGCACCTTTAAGTTAAGTTACGGTTAAGTTTAGCAGTCAGTTACGGTTGGTTCATATGCCGTTACAGTTAAGTTTTGCCGACAAAAAGGTGACTGTCTACGCTGATGACAGTTAAGTTTAGACACCAAATCTACAACTAGTTAAGATTAGAAAAAAAGATTGTAGTTTGGATTAAAACACCGGTCTCCCCATTTCCTGCTTGAAAGTCCTGTGTTTTAGGAGCATAGGGTCAGTTTCAGCAAATATGCCAGAAAGTTAGTTTTATAAGGCTTACCTACTGCACCTTTAACTGACGATAAGGGGTTAGCCTTAGCCTAACGTTAGCCCTCCTCTCTCTTTGTTTAGGGTCTCACACTTTATTTTTAAAATATTTATCAGCAATACATTTGTACAAAAAGCTCCGTAAAGTTATGCACTGCAATTTGTAAGCATTCCACATATTTTTTGGTGTGTATGCACCAAAGTGACTGCCGCTTCTCCTCAACAGCAGTGGCGCTAATGAGGAAAGGTTACCAACGTTGCTCTTTCTACGGACCAGAAGAAGAAAAAGGTAAACAACGGCAGAACTGGCAGCAGCATTGCCGTCAATGCTTCGATGTGATTCACTGACCTACTTCGTTGGATCGAGCCTTTCATTCACCATAAAAGAGCTCATCTTAACCCGGTGAGTTTACCAGAGAGACCTGCAGTCACTCTGAGAGTCCTGACATCCGGTTGTCGGCGAACTCATCCAGCCTCCTGTTTCCGCTTTGTCGCGCGCCGCTGAAAAAAAAGAGCCGTGTGCGACCTCGGCTCACGCACCATAAATCGAACGCGCCGGCCGGATATCACATCATGTTGACGTCACGAAGTTGCGCGCCACCTCGGATGCGTCTAGTATATAACAGCTTTAAGAGCACTGTTGATGTCCGTTTGGGTCCTAAAACACGGCGCTTTCAAGCCGGGGAGCGGAGTTCACTTCTCAGGGACAACAAAATACTTTTACCCAGCAAACGAGTGTTCCTTGGGAGTGTTTGAATCCAAACCGCAATCTTATTTTCTTATCTTAACTAGTAGTTTTGGTGCCTAAACTTAACTGTCGTTGGCGCTTGATGCTGACTTTTCGGCAGTTAATCTCAACTATAATGTCCGCCGAAACAACCGGCAGCTCGCCCGGCTCACAGTCACCTTTTATCGGGTAAACTCAAACTACCAAGTGCAACTGATTCTCATGGAGCTTCTGTAGCCGGCGTCACATGACAAGCCTATTTACATATATCATATGTATCGGTTTGTAATACATTTCGTACGATATCGTATGAACCCGTCCATGAGAATGCGTTGAACCACTTGTGTTGCTGCTCATTCGTAGGATAACGCATAAACAATTGTGCAATTTTGTGTAATATATTATTATATGAACTGTTGTATGAGGATACCTAGCATCTTATTAAACATTCATATCATTCACCTCCTTTCTGCTCCACACAACAGATCATTTTAAAGAAAACCTGGGTGCTTGATATCAGCTTTCAACACAGAGACACACACACAGACACAGAGACACAGACAGACACACACACAGACACACACACATCTCCAGTGAGGTTTTTCATTTCATAGAGAAGTGAAACCTTCTCAAGGACTGCTGTGGTGGATTGATTTGGGTTTCTAAAAGCGGAGAATTTCTCCTCTGCAGTGACATGAAACAGGAGAGGAAGGCAGCGTGACATTCATGTCAAATACCGCCATCAGTGATGCATGATGGGACATCAAATCCCCCCCATCACGATCAAAGACACAAATGTTCCACTTCTGTGTAGTTAGGATTTCTTAACTGAATGAATAACACAAATGTGAGTTTGAAATGTCGGAAAAAGCGACAAAACCGTTAACAAGACACACACACACACACACACAGATGCACGCAAGCACACACACACACACACACACAAACGGGGGGGTGCATTGAACACCCTGCTGTGTGCGCAAGCGCTCTGGCTTTTTGTTGCCACTTGTTTACACACACATACATCTAGTGCATCTTCTTAAATCAAAATATGTGTTGCAAAAAGATCTGAATTTCTATGAGAGTTATGTTTTTTGGGCATTTTAAGCCTTTTATAACACGGGACAGCTGAAGATATGAAATGGGAGAGAGAGAGGAATGACACGCAGCAAAGGGCCGCATGTCGGAATCAAACCTGTGGCCCCTGTAACAAGGACTGAGCCTTTGTACACCCGGCGCACACTCAACCAGGTGAGCTACCCAGCTTTTATGATCGAGAAGGAAAACTCACTAAACTAAGTGATTCTGTTACATATTTTAGTTGGAAGAGGCTCTTGTCGGAATAAAACCCATACTTAAAGGTTATCTGCCATCTTTTCCAACCTGGACCGTATGTTCCTATGTGTTTGTGTCTAAGTGACTGATGGGAACAACAGTCTTTGACATTGGTCAAGTGTTAAGCGAGATCGCTGCAGTCGGCAGCGGAGAAACAAGCTACAATGTAAATTAATAGGACAATTGTGCAGCTTGGATTTACCTTCACAAAAGTCCTTGTTTTGCCGTTGACAGGCTCAGATTAATATTTTAAGTGTCTGACAACATTATGGAAAGGATTTCTAAGGAGGTCGACCTTTCAGTTAAAGAGTAAGATCCTTTCTTTCAACACAAAAATATCCGCAAAAATTCGTTGGCTAAACCCACCAGACTCCATGTAAATAAACGGTAATTTTAGCATCGTAAAATACACTTAATTCAAAGTCAACAGAAACAAAAGAAAACTATGAAAAGCCGTTTTGGGTCGTATTTTCCAACCATCACAACTCTAGTTTTGGTTGAAATAAACACGTAAATTTACTGATTTATATGTGAGAATATGTTGGCTCTATACACGCTAAAAGTATTGATTTTTTAAATGGAGTCGGGTGGGTTTAGCGCTAGCGACTTCAGAGCTGTTTCTGGTTAAACAGAAAAGTCTCAAAGAGGTTTTAAAAGGTCTATCTCTGAAGGGATCCTTTCCATAATGTTGTCAGACACTTAGAATATTAATCTGAGTCTGTCAGCGGCAAAAACAGAACTTTTAGTGGATCAAATTGACGATTGAAATTTGCCCCATAGGGTTACATTGCAGCCTGGTCTGTGGCTGCCGGTTACAGCGTTCAGGCTTAATACTGGACCAATGTCAAAGACTGTTGTTCCCACCAGTCACTTAGACACAGAAACAAAGGAAAATAGAGTCCAGGTTGAAAAAAAAAACAGTAGTTACCCTTTAAAATGTACAAAAATACATACTGGAGTCTGGATTAAAGTCTCCACTAACCACTGATGTTATTTTCGTCTTTCTCAGATTTTTATACAACAGAATATCTTGTAGCAAAAAATGATATAACGTGTCTCAGTCAGTTATCGCTGTTGATGTCAGGATACAAAAGGATTCCAATGTTTTTCATGGCTACAAACACACAGATGTGAGTGAAAAGTGGTGACGTATGTGAGGTCTGTTTGGACTAATAAAGACTACACGCTGCGAGCGTCCGTTTGTTCCTGGATCTATTTCCAACCTCCAGAGTGACCGCAGCAGCTGGACCAGTTCCTGTGTGAAGAGCTTCTCTCTGTTCTCGGCTGCATGAATAAAACATGAATCTCTCAACGCCTCCTAACCCCCCTTCTAACTCGTTGCTACAGATAACGCAGGCCGATGACGTCCTTCAGCGTGAATATCTTTGCTATTTTATATTTAGTTTTTCATCCATCATAGCCTTCAGTACAGTTACAGACTTTTTATGAAGAGAAGACTGCAGTTTAGAGGCAACCTAAGACCATGAGTATCTTCAGCATGCATGGGAAAAAAAAAAACGTAAAAAACATAGGAAAAATTCGACAAAAATGTTGGATAAAGAGACCTTGAAAATATGACAAAAAACGTTGAAAAAAGTCTTTCTTTAGCATCCTATTAAAGGGGAACTATTATAGAGCATTTTCAGGTTCATACTTGTATTTTGTCTTTGTACTAGAACATGTTTACATGCTTTAATGTTCAAAATCACTTTATTTTTCTCATACTGCCTATGGCTGCTGCAGCTGTATTCACCCTCTCTATGAGACGCTCTTTAGGAGCACCTGTCTCTTTAATCCCTCCCTCCCGACAAAGCCCACTCTGCTCTGATTGGCCAGCGTGTTCCCTGGAATCTCTGCTCCAATTCTGTTTCACTAGTATCAGCTGGAGCTACTGCAACGGAGTATATAGCAGGACTTTGTTCTGTGAAAAATCACCAATAAAAAGGCTTCTAAACCAAATACTACACAACCGGACATGTCCCAGCAGTAATGTGACCCTGAAATTGGGGAGAAATGACCAAGATTAGCCGTCAAGATTACAGCTATCTGGCGTCATGCAGCTACTTAGTAGTTAGCACAAAGCTAAAGTTAGATTCTAAAGGAACAAAGTGGCACTTTCTACTGTCAAATCACAGATAAAGGCTTCTGAACCAAATACTACCCAATTGGACATGTTTCAGAAGCAATGCGAGCCAAAATTGGGGAGAATTCAACATCAATGGCCGCCAAGATGACATCTTTCACTGGCGTTAGCATGTAGTTACTATAGTTAGCAGTGGACACGAATAGAATATAGCAGCCCTTTTCTAGAGTCAAAAATTGCAGATAAAGGTTTTTAAACTAAATACTACTAACAGAAAATTTTTCAGGAGTAATATGACCTGGAATTGGGGAGAATTTAAAGGTCCCATGACGTGGTGCTCTTTGGATGCTTTTATATAGACCTTAGTGGTCCCCTAATACTCTTTCCCAATCTCTTTCCCAAAATTCAGATTTGGTGCAGAACTACAGCCACTAGAGCCAGTCCCACAATGAGCTTTCCTTAGGATGTGCCCTTTCTGTGTCTGTAGCTATTGAGGAGGAGAGAGGGGGGGCAAGGTGGAGGGTGGGGGGTGTGGTCTTGACCAACTGCCACTTTGCTTGTTTGAAAGCCATGATGTCTCTCTCTCTCTCAAGGGTGGGCCAAATTCTCTGGGCGGGCAAATCAGAGAAAGGGGAGGTAACCTTTCCCCTTATGATCTCATAAGGAGAAGATTCCAGATCGGCTGGCTTAGAGTTGCAAAACACTTAGCCGAGAGTAGAAAAAACTGTTGAAACCGGAGCATTCAGAACAGTTAGAAATCTGAATGTTTGAGCTGAAGTTTAAGTTGAGGCCACGTTTATGTTGAAAATCCAACATTATAACATTGTAGATATGACAGAAAATACGGAAAAGCATAAAATGTCCACTTTAAATGAAGTCGCAGGTGGATCTTCAACATCGTGCAACAAGCCCTTGAAGTGTAAATTAATGTTTTTCCAGTCTCGGTCCTTACTGCTGTACAAGAATTGTTTTTTGTAAGAAAGCAGACACAAACAGCGGCAGTAAAAAGCGGAAGAGCAAATGCTGCAGAACGACCGGCTGTCTAATTACCGCCCTGCCTTCCTCCTCCTCTGTAACTGGGACAAATTTGTCCAATTTGGTGTATATTTTTTCCTCGAGGGCAGAGCGAGCGTCTGACTGCGAGCCGCCCGGCGGACACTCGGCTCGTTTGCCTCCATCAGCTGTCGCGGCAGACTAATCTTCACCTGGTAAGCCGAGAGTGCAGCGCGAGGATAACGACTTTGATGTTTTATTCATGCCGAGCAGATCAGAGGGACACAAAGACCGCTTCCAGGTTCATTCTGCAGCCTGACACGGAGAGAGAGAGGCAGAGGAGGAAGTAACTGACCTCCAGGGAAGGCTCTCTGAGAGGAGCCGGGTCACTCGGGCCTGTCGGCACTTCTTCGGTTTGTTACTAACAAGACAAGCCTCATATCTGCTGCGACGGAGCCGAACATTGGGGCGTTCATATTGTCACAGCGTTCCCACGCTTCCTGGGGAACATTGCTCTTTGGATGCTTTTATATAGGCCTTAGTGGTCCCCTAATACTGTATCTGAAGTCTCTTTTATATAGACCTTAGTGGTCCCCTAATACTGTATCTGAAGTCTCTTTTATAGAGACCTTAGTGGTCCCCTAATACTGTATTTGAAGTCTCTTTTATATAGACCTTAGTGGTCCCTAATACTGTATCTGAAGTCTCTTTTATATAGACCTTAGTGGTCCCCTAATGCTGTATCTGAAGTCTCTTTTATATAGACCTTAGTGGTCCCCTAATACTGTATCTGAAGTCTCTTTTATATAGACCTTAGTGGTCCCTAATACTGTATCTGAAGTCTCTTTTATATAGACCTTAGTGGTCCCCTAATGCTGTATCTGAAGTCTCTTTTATATAGACCTTAGTGGTCCCCTAATACTGTATCTGAAGTCTCTTTTATATAGATCTTAGGGGTCCTGATTGGTCCATCTGAGCTTTCATTTTCTCAAAGGCAGAGCAAGATACCCAGGGCTCGGTTTACACCTATCACTATTTCTAGCCACTGGGGGACCATAGGCAGGCTGGGGGAACGCATTTTAATGTTAAAAAACCTCTTAAAGTGAAATGTTCATGCCATGGGACCTTTAAGAGAGACGCTGGGCGACTGAACAGGCTGGTAAGGAAAGCTGGCTCTGTTGTCGGCATTGAGCTGGAGTCACTCACAGCAACTGCAGAGAAACGGACCATGAGTAGGATGCTGGCGATCATCGACAATGACTGCCACCCGCTACACAGCACGTTCTTTAAACCGAGGAGCATATTCAGTGGCAGACTTCTGTCACTGTCATGCTCACCAGAAAGGTTGAGGAAGTCCTTTGTCCCCAGGGCCATCCAACTCTTAAATGCCACACAAAGGGGGAGGGGAGAAATGGACTTTTCAGCATGAGCCTGTCTCTCTCAGCATCCACCACCATTATATCTCTGTCTGCTGTACACCTGACCTGACTGTCTACACAATCTGGCCTCTGGTCATAACATCTACATCTTATAACTTATTCCCTGTTATACTGTATTTTGTTCTTAAATTATTTCTTATAAGCAATTCTATTATGTTTACATTCTTGTCTTTTCATTGTCATAGTTAATATTTAATAATAAGCTAAGTTAAATCCCTGCACTGTTCACTTTTGCACTACCACCATTGCACACCCTCTACAGGAACCTTATCATGGTCATTACATCAGGCACTGATGGGTTAGGCAAGGGTTAGGGTTAGGGTTTGCTGCCTTGAAGTCAACGGTCGCAGCGCTGCCTTGAAGTCAACGGTGGGGGCTTAAAACACCATCGAGCTTGACAGACAGAGCTGTAAAACTTCCGTCATGACGCTCACCTTTTGTCGGCTAAACTTAACTGTAAAGACCGCTAAACTTAACCGCCATGAGACCAGCCAGCGGTCGACAAAATTTCATAGGATATCTGTCACGTCGTAATTGAATTGCGGGGTTTTCGCTGGTCGCCTGACTGGGGTGGGGTGTGGTTTACCTGTGGCCAGCCGGCTGAAGCGAGTCTGGGAAGCAGCCAATGGGAGGCTGAGACAGAGGCCACATGTTGCAGCTCAGTGAGAGACCGCTGAAGAAGGCTGTGTTTTGGACTTTTTTCCCCTTCCCAAGTTTACCAAAATGAACTGTGAAGCAAATGGCAACGCCGTGGGAAACTGCAACACTGATTGAACCTTTTCAGTCGGCCGGCTCATAATTCAGCTCCTAGTTTCATATCTACGAGTAGTCTAGACAGCTAGCTCGACTATCTGTCCAATCTGAGTTTTCTGTTGCACGACTAAAACTACTTTTTAACGTACACGTTCCACCAAAACAAGTTCCTTCCTGAGACTATTTAGCAGAGGCTAAATAGTTGGCGCTTAGCCCCGCCCCAGGACGATTGTGATTGTTTCAAAGAAATGCCAATAAACCAGAGCAGGGGTCACCAACACGGTGCACCAGGTAGCCACCAAGGACCACATGAGTAGCCTTCAGGCCTGTTCTAAAAATGAAAATTGAATATTGATATTATCTGTTTCCCACCTTGTTAAGTCATTGTTGGTAATTATTGTGAGAGATCATTAACATGATCAGTGTCTTCACATAGATGAGAATCATTAATAATCATATATAACTAAAGGCAATCTGACCACATTTGTAATTTCAGAAGAGTGTATCAAACTGGTAGCCCTTCGTATGACTCAATACCCATGAAGTAGCTCTCGGTTTCAAAAAGGTTGGTGACCCCTGAACTAGAGCATCCAGGAATGCTGTGTGGACTAGCCAGACCCTCCTCCGCAGCACTGTGGAGGAGGGTCTGGCGATGTGAGACTAATGTTCGAGTAAAACCAAGCTGTGGTATTATCCTAGACGTAGCGAGAGTAATGAAGTTCCAACGGTGACCTATCTCATATATCACTAATGTTGTCATGATTGTGGATTTTCTGTTGTAGTTTTTTTCCTGTTTTATTGTGTTTATTTGCTCTGGTTCCTTGTTTCACTTCTCATGTTTTCGTTTCTTCTGTGATTTTCCTTGTGTTTGTTTCATGCGTTGCTTCTTTTATTTTGTAGTCTCCCTGTTTCTCCCATGTTATGTCTTGTTCTACTTCCTGTTTGAGATGGTCTGCCCCGCCCTGATGTCTTTCGCCTGTTCCCCAGCCCTTGTGTCACCCTCGTTTATTTAAGCCCGGGACACACCAGGCCGATAATCGGCCATCGGACAGCCTTGCGAGGTCGGTGACTCAAGTCTGTTCGGTGTGTCCCATGCCGTTGTCAGTCTGGGGGGCTGTCAGCGTTCATTTTGGCCGACCTGACATGTTCAGTCGGAGGCAGGGCAGTTGGGACTCACCCGGAAATGGCGACCGGAATGAGCGTGACTAGAGTCTCTCAAAATCTGACGAAAATCTTTTAAACTGACCTTTGTTCAGCTGAAATGAAGACAGATTCAGCAACTGCATGGCCTAATTCTCTCTTAAAATGTTTTCAGAAACATGTTTCAGTGAACTATTTTAGTTCAATATGAGATCGTATATTCTGAACGAGCCACCATGACAGTCTGGCTTTGAATTTCCGGAGAAAACAAACCCATGTGACATGTTCGTCCAATCAGCTGCCAGTTTTCATTTCTTGGGCGACAATACAGAGTAGCGCCGCCTGCTGCTATGGAGACGTATTACGTTTCTCAAGTCGGTGTCTCCTCAGTGTGTCTCGAGGCAGTTTTTTGGACCTCGGGGACCCGAGTGATCATCTCGACTGGCTTTCCTGTCAACGGTCGGCCGTCTGGCTGGTTTGTCCCAGCTATAAGTCTGTGTGCTCTTTGTGTCTGTTGTTGGTTTATCGTCGTCCGTCATGAGTCTTGTGTGCGAGTTCCTTCCAGTTTAAGCTATATTTTTGTGTTCTTTGGTTTTTCCCCCATTCCTTCCGTGTTCCTTGGCTTTTCTTTTATTTGGACATTACCAGCTCGCTTATTTTTGTTTAGTTCTCTTTGTGTTATCATTAAATTATTTTTATCTCTAACTGCTGCTCCCTCCTCGCATTTCTGCACTTGGGTCCAAGCCAGATTACTGCAAAATGTATCAGTCAGAGAGACTGAGAAAAATATATACAAAATTGACTGTATTTTTTTTTTTTAAACCTAAAAGATTTGTGGCTTTTGAGTAAACATTTCGGGGCATAAGTCCGTAGGAAGCTACCTCCCCGCTCCACCGATGCGGTCTGGTATTATCAGGCCGCCTGAACGAGCCCTACGGACCGACTTTATGAAATAAAACTCACAGCACTATCTATATTCATTTCACAGCTGACAGAGCGGAGCTCTCTGCTGTGTTCTGCTTCCTGTCCCATCCGTCTGATGCAGCTTTGATTGTGTTTCTAAAACTCTTCTTTAAGAAAAGCCTCGTCACTGACACCATTTAATTCATGAGCCTGATGACTGCATCAGCACAGTTATTAATAGAGATCCTAAACAACGTTTCCTTTATCCCCGAAAATGACAATATTGTTACTGTCTCGGTGGATTTGATTACAGACTCGACGTCTTAGCAGATCTGTCATTTATAAAAAACACAAGGAGGATTCATCAAGCGGCTCTTCTAGTCACTCTAGTTTGATTTACGACGTATTCTAAAAGCCGTTTCCTTTAAAAGCTGTATTTGAAAATGGTGCACTTATAGAAAGTGCTGTAAAATAAAGAGAGACGTCCTTAAAGCAGCAAAACGCTGTTGATGTTCTTCGCTGATTCACTCTCTCTCAATATTACGGTTGTTAGCGTTGATGGAAAAGCTATTTGCAGATGTGAAGCACTTCAAACTATAACTCTTGCCCTATTTTATTTGCAGGCAGCATTCTGCTTCTCCTGCGTCCCATTATGTGTACATAACGCAAAGGACCTGCAGGCAGGATTTGGGCTTCAAATTGAAGATTTTAAAGCTGTTTCTGGCCTGGTAGTAACCTTCTGAGGAGATTGTTTGTTAAGGGCCGTCCACACTGAGACTTATAAGTATAAGTTTAAATATATTGTTTAAAAAACTCAGGTAGCTCAGTTGGTAGAGTGGGCGCCCATATATAGAGGTTCACTCCTCGACTCCGACCTGCTGGGTGTCATTCCCGCCTCCCTCTCTCTCTCTCTACCCTTTCATGTCTTCAGCTGTCTTGTCAAATAAAGGCCTAAAAATGCCAAAAAAAAGTCGAGTCCACAGCAACAACAACTATCAAAGTTTTTTTTTTGTAGGATGCGGTGTCGGAAAATTTCTAATGCATTGTTTTGTATCTGTCATCCTAAAAAAGGTGTTATTTTCACTGAGTCTCATATCCTCCTGCCTCGTCTCCTATCCCCCTGCCTCGTCTCCTATCCCCCTGCCTCGTCTCCTATCCTCCTGCCTTGTCTCCTAACCCCCTGCCTCCTAACCCTGTGCCTCGTCTCCTACCCCCTTGCCTCCTAACCCTGTGCCTCGTCTCCTATCCCCCTGCCTTGTCTCCTAACCCCCTGCCTCCTAACCCCCAGCCTCGTCTCCTATCCCCATGCCTCCTAACCCCCAGCCTCGTCTCCTATCCCCCATGCCTCCTAACCCCCCAGCCTCGTCTCCTATCCCCATGCCTCCTAACCCCCAGCCTCGTCTCCTATCCCCGTGCCTCCAAACCCTCGTCTCCTATCCCCCTGCCTCCTAACCCTGTGCCTCGTCTCCTATCCCCTTGCCTCCTAACCCTGTGCCTCGTCTTCTAACCCTGTGCCTCGTCTCCTAACCCTGTGCCTCGTCTCCTAACCCTGTGCCTCGTCTCCTATACCCCTGCCTTGTCTCCTAAACCCCTGCCTCCTAACCCCCAGCTTCGTCTCCTATCCCCTTGTATCCTAACCCTGTGCCTCGTCTCCTATCCCCCTGCCTCGTCTCCTATCCCCCTGCTTTGTCTCCTAAACCCCTGCATCCTAACCCCCAGCTTCATCTCCTATCCCCTTGCCTCCTAACCCCCAGCCTCGTCTCCTATCCCCCTGTCTCCTACCCCCCTTGCCTCGTCTCCTCTCTCAGACCACCACAGGATGACACAGAAGCGCTCAAACAAAAGACACAAAAGGGACCAAGGCAGAGAGAAATAACCGCAGGCCTTTTCATTTCCTCTGTTGTATGGAGGCAGCTTTTAGCCTTCTGTCCGTTTTGTTCTCTGTTGTCAAAGTTAAAGGTCAAAGGCTCAACGATGACAGGAAGTTAAAGTGTATCCGCAGGCCCAAAAAAATCCACCAGCTACTCTCAACATCCTACAGACGCAAAGCAATCAAACAGGACTGCAAGTGACTAACAGCGAGCTGCTGTAGTTTAATGTGTGTGTGTGTGTGTGTTCTGAGGTGGTTCAGGATAACAGTTGTGTGTGCCATTATAGAGAAAACAATATAAAACAGACAAGGGCGTCATTTCCTCTGAGATGAGATGAAACCTCTTATCTGATTAAAGGCGGTTGTTTTAAAAACATCTCATGTCAGCCAAACCCGCCAGAGCTGCAGAGATGAAACCATTAGTTGTCAACTACTAAATTAATCACCAACTGGGCGCCCAGATAGCTCAGTTGGTAGAGCGGGCGCCCATATATAGGGGTTTACTCCTCGACGCAGCGGGCCAGGGTTCAACTCCGACCTGCGGCCCTTTGCTGCATGTCATTACCCCCTCTCTCTCCCCTTTCATTTCTTTAGCTGTCCTGTCAATAAAGGCCTAAAAATGCCCAAAAAATTATCTAAAAAAAAAAATAATTATCGGCAACTATTTTGATAATCAATTCAGCGATTTGAGTCATTTTTTTTAAAGGTCCTATGACATGGTGCTCTTTGTGATGCTTTTATATAGACCTTAGTGGTCCCCTAATACTGTATCTGAAGACTCTTTTATATAGACCTTAGTGGTCCCCTAATACTGTATCTGAAGACTCTTTTATATAGACCTTAGTGGTCCCCTAATACTGTATCTGAAGTCTCTTTTATATAGACCTTAGTGGTCCCCTAATACTGTATCTGAAGTCTCTTTTATATAGACCTTAGTGGTCCCCTAATACTGTATCTGAAGACTCTTTTATATAGGCCTTAGTGGTCCCCTAATACTGTATCTGAAGTCTCTTTTATATAGACCTTAGTGGTCCTCTAATACTGTATCTGAAGTCTCTTTTATATAGGCCTTAGTGGTCCCCTAATACTGTATCTGAAGTCTCTTTTATATAGGTCTCAGTGGTCCCCTAATACTGTATCTGAAGTCTCTTTTATATAGGCCTTAGTGGTCCCCTAATACTGTATCTGAAGTCTCTTTTATATAGACCTTAGTGGTCCCCTAATACTGTATCTGAAGTCTCTTTTATATAGACCTTAGTGGTCCCCTAATACTGTATCTGAAGTCTCTTTTATATAGACCTTAGTGGTCCCCTAATACTGTATCTGAAGTCTCTTTTATATAGACCTTAGTGGTCCCCTAATACTACAATTACAAATAATGTGTCTCTCATGAAGGCCTCATCTGATTTTTTACAAAATACAAAATGAAATGTCTTGGATTCACCTCTTACATTTACGTGAATTACTTTAAATTTACAGGGTAGATGAACAATGCGTTATTCACCTTACATACCAAAAATGACACACGTGGAACCCCAGGTGGCGCTACAACCAAGGTAGTTTGCTTAAGTGTGAATATTGTTCTAGTTTCTTCCCTCCTCTGTGACAGTTAACTGAATATCTTTGAGTTGTGGACCAAACAAGACATTTGAGGACTTCTTTTGGGGTTTTTGGGAAACACTGATCCACATTTTTCACAATTTTCTGACATTTTAGAGACAGCTAATCCATTCATCCAGTAAATAATCTACAGATTAATCAACTATGACAATAATTGTTACCAACAACATGTTTGTCTGTCTGTGCCCCTCAGCTCTGAGCCCGTTAGTTCCTACTGAAGACGTAAATCTTTAAAAAAACACAAATACATATATATATATATATATATATATATATATATATATATATATATATATATATATATAGTTTCATCAGTTATTTCCTGAAACAGCTGCTCACTAGTGTGAAACCTGCTGCGTCCTCTTCCTCACCTCGCTGCCGGCTGAGAATCAGCTTTGACTCCCTCAACCCCCGCACACCACCTACACATTTGCATAATTGCATCCCCACAACTTCATACGGTGTAATTTGTCTCAATCGGTTGACAGGCGGTGAACTAACTCTGCAGCGAGTGCAACTCTCTGATAGGCTGAAAGTCGGTGTGTTGTTTTTGTCGCATTGTGGCTTTTTCCGGCTACATTTAAATGGCTACGTTTTGGTTTTTGGAGACTCCGCCCACTGCTGGTAGTTACCGTGGTAACGCTAGTAGCTGTAAGTATCAGAGAACGAGACGCTGTGACCGATAAGACCCAATCAGGACGGAGAAACATTGGCGCCAGTGTAGGGCTGTGCAATTAATCGAAATGTAATAGTGATTATGATTTTGGCTCCCAATGATCACAAAAACAGAATAATCGAGAAAAACAATTATTTAGCTCATTACGTTTTGCCACTAAACTGAAAAAATAAAGTTGAAATAGGAAAAGCATTAAGGCAAATTTCACAGTTGTAGGTGTTTTTTTAACAGTTGATTTATTTAACTTTTTCCACTGTTTTTTAAGTTCAATAATTGCAACATATTTCCAGAATTCAATGAGTAATCGTGTTAAATTATCATGATTTCAATATTGATCGAAATAATCGTGATTATATTTTTTTCCATAATCGAGCAGCCCTGCGTCGGTGTCACCAAAGGTCTCCGTTTGGCGGCTGTTGAGACTGAAACACAACCAGTCTGAACCAGTCCAAACTGCCTGTGAGCTTCTCCTGTACTATACGGTAATTTCTCTACTGTGTGACAATAAGTCTCGTGGTTATGACCCAATTGTTAGCCTATTTTTATAAAAGTGTCTGCTACGGTGCCATAACGTGAGGTACAAGGTAATCCTTTTATACATTGTTGTGTTTCTTTAGAAATAAAGTGGCGCCAAAATGAATGGGAGTCAATGGGATGCTAACGGCACCTGATGGCTTATTAGCATCAAAATGGCTCCATGGGAGCTACGCTTTGTGGAGGCTGGCTTACAAGGGGGTAACAGTCATAATCATAATCAACAAATGTAATGTAAGTGCTAGAAGCTTGTAGGATTGGCCTGGTACTCGGCCAGTGCTACCGCAACAACAGCTTTCCGCGTGGCGTCCATGTTTTTCTCCAACTCGGACGTGCGAAACATACCAGAATGCTCGAAGTGTGGAAGTGATGTCATATCTGAGGGCAGTCGGTTCGTTGAGAACAAGGGGGTTAAGCTTCGCTTGAGAACTCGAACCTCCGATGGTGCCATTTTGTTGCTACAAAGCGATCACCTCTTGTTAGCATTCCACTGACCGCCATTTTTTTTTTAAGTCACTTGACTGCGAATAACTTTACATCTGAAGCTCCATTACCTTGTAGCTCACGTTATGGCTCCGTAGCAGACGCTTTTATAAAAATAGGCTAACGATTTGGTCATAACCACGAGACTTACTGTCACACAGTAGAGGAATTACCGTATAGTACAGGAGAAGCTCACAGGCAGTTTGGACTTCCATTAGCTGTTTAGGTTTAATTACGAATGTTAACTAGCATGTTAGTGATCAGTAATTAGCCTGTGCTTATGTTATCTCCTTACATATACCTACACTCTCCGTCTCTGTAAGATTGGGAATGATTGAGATTTCTCTTGGCACAGCTACCAGAAGACTTTTAGACACGTTGCTCACGTCACATTTACGTTGTCTCTCTCAGTTGGAGGCTGCTCAGTAAAGCAAGAGATCACCGGAAAAGTGCTTCAAATAGCCTTCACTGGTCTCCGTCCAGAGCAACGGGGTCTATTGGTCCATTATATATATGTCAATGGTTGAGAATAACAGAACGCATTATACTTCGTCACCTTACTTCCTGCTTTGCTCCGGTCAGAACTACTACGACCACTAGAGGGCGCCGCCACTACAAATATAAATATAGGTTATAATTGCTGCTTGAGCAAAACGACTTATCTGGCCGTTTTTCAGGGTAAAAACTGCCTAAAAGTGAATATATGAGGAGGAAATTACAATGGCCATTGAGTTAAAATGCCGGCCATAAATAAAATTAAAAAAGGGGTTTGATAGAACACAAATCTTCTGGATTAAAACATGTTAGATTCCCTTGTTAATTATGACTTTGACTTCCCTGAAGGGTTTAACTTGGGCTATGGTCTGTCAGTGTGCGTTCCCTGCAGTAAATCTGACTTGTTTTTGTGGTGAAGTGCTGATTTGTCTGCTGTGGAAAAGCTCTTCAGAGAGTCTGAACACAGCGCCAAAACAGAGACTGAGAGGGGCTTTTGTTCCTCCTCGGGGCCTTTCTCACAGACTGTTTACAGCCTCTCTGCATGTTGGGACTGTTTATGAGCCTCGTGGACGCCGCTGTCAGGATGCCACAAGCACGCAAAAACAACCCCCTCCGAAATCTGTCACAACCTCGCTCTGTCCCCGAGCTGCCCTGAAAACACAAAGAGTCATTCAGCTTCACGACGGGAACAATGCATCCAGAAAGCTTGACTATAAAAACGGATGCTTTTTGTTTAAAACGCTGACCTGACAGCCGAAAACAGAGCTACCTTTCTGTGGATGTTTCGTGCATTTTTTAAAGGTCCCATGGCATGAAAATGTCACTTTATGAGGGTAAACATTAATACGAGTTCCCCCAGCCTGCCTATGGCCCCCCAGTGGCTAGAAATGGTGATAGGTGTAAACCGAGCTCTGGGTATCCTGCTCTGCCTTTGAGAAAATGAAAGCTCACATGGGCCAATCAGGAATCTTCTCCTTATGAGGTCATAAGGGGAAAGGTTACCTCCCCTGGTAACCCCTGGCCCACCCATGAGAGAGAGAGAGAGACACTAAGGTGACTTAAGTGATAAAAGAGACTTCAGATACAGTATTAGGGGACCACTAAGGTCTATATAAAAGAGACTTCAGATACAGTATTAGGGGACCACTAAGGTCTATATAAAAGAGACTTCAGATACAGTATTAGGGGACCACTAAGGTCTATATAAAAGAGACTTCAGATACAGTATTAGGGGAACCACTAAGGTCTATAGAGACTTCAGATACAGTATTAGGGGGACCACTAAGGTCTATATAAAAGAGACTTCAGATACAGTATTAGGGGGACCACTAAGGCCTATATAAAAAGAGACTTCAGATACAGTATTAGGGGACCACTAAGGTCTATATAAAAGAGACTTCAGATACAGTATTAGGGGACCACTAAGGCCTATATAAAAGAGACTTCAGATACAGTATTAGGGGACCACTAAGGTCTATATAAAAGAGACTTCAGATACAGTATTAGGGGACCACTAAGGCCTATATAAAAGAGACTTCAGATACAGTATTAGGGGACCACTAAGGTCTTGCAGCATGTCATGGGACCTTTAATTCCTCTCAGGTTGTTTTTTATTCCCCTTGGTTTCCCTTTGTAACGTCTGTCAGGATCCTTTTTGCCTTAGTCTTTAACCTCATCCTCTCCTAACCCGAGCAGTCACATAAATCTCCCGCTGCTGCCGGGATGGAAAAGCTCCCCCCCCCCTTCCCCCATGGTTATTGATTCTGAAGCAGGCATCACAAGGCCCCGAAGCGAGCACAGTTCGATTAGATTTTAACAGCTTTACGTTGACGTGAGACATTGCCGTCTTCCTCTTGGAAGACAAAAAAAAAAGGAGAGATTTAGCTTTGCAGATGCTCAGACGTGCTGCTGAGTGAAGGAATAAAAAAAACCTCAGTGAAGAAGCCGAGTCCCACGGTAAACACGCGGCGAGACGCAGACCACAAACACACGGAAATCCGGCCCGAGACCGCGAAGGGTGTGTGAGGAAGACGAGAGTCACTGGCATCAATCACAGTCAGACAGGGGAACATTTAACATAACAGATAGCAGTTCAGCGTGAGCCGCAGATACACAGTTTGGAGCAACGTGCAGAAGATATATGACATATTATTGGCCCGTATTTACAAGCCGTCTGAGAGGGAGATGTACAGTTTGATGCCTGAGACAGGATGTGGTTAGCACCTCTGCAGCTCGGTAATTAACACAAATTAAACAGTCTGTGGTTTAAGGAAGATACCCTTTTAAATGACTTCCTGTCTGTCTGTCAGAGTACATTTTGAATGTCATTGCATGTTGTGATATTATTGCAGCGGCTTTATAATTATTTAAAAAAAAAGTGTATTACAGGCTGACTATGCAGAGGTTCTGCTTATATGTGCTATTATTCTATCTTTCTGTGCTATAACAGAGATACATGCTGCATGTTGTTGTTAGTTAAAGCAGAAAGTCGGCAGGTTTCGGCCAAAACTAGACCTGGAGCGCGTGATCCACATGTGACCCTCACCAGTGAAATTAAATATCTTTGGGTGCTAACTGGTCAGTGTAACGCTTATCAGTTCAATTTTCTAAACACAAACGGACATTTGGAAAAACAGTCCCTCCAGAAAAACTTCAGATCGTTTTTACTTCACTAAATTTAAATCACTTTTTTTTCTTTTTCATCAAACCGCAATTTTTGCAAGTTCCCACAATTTCATTGCATAAAATTGCATAAATATCCCGCATATTCCATCGCATTTTTTAAGAAAAGGTGCCGCATAATCAAGGATTTTTGGCCCCAACAATCACAAAAAAACTCTTTGCGCCTTGACAAATTAAAAAATTGGATCTTGAAACTGGTTTTCCAATTTTCTGTTTTTTATTCAGAGGATCAGAAATTGAGAAAATTACAAAATTGCGTCTGAGCTCCAATTATTCAATACTGCCATGGTGTTCTCTCCCTCTTCCCCCTAGCTACGCTACACTCAAAACCATCAGTTGCACCTCTGACCCCAAAGTCTATCAGTTTATTTGTTTTTTGGTCCATATGTAGTTAATGACCTGCATATTCCGAAAAGAGGTGTCAGTATTGAATAATTGGAGCTCAGACGCAATTTTGTAATTTTCTTAATTTCTGATCCTCTGAATAAAAAAACTGAAAATTTGAAAAAAAAACAGTTTGAAGATCAGATTTTTTAATTTGTCAAGGTGGAAATTTTTTTTGGCATAATTGGATATTTGAACCCATTTTTCTGTTTTTCCAAATGTGCGTTTGTGTTTAGAAAATTGAACTGATAAGCGTTACACTGACCCTAATTGACTCGAACCTCTCCTCTAAGTCCCATGTGAAAAAAATGAGTGAAAAAACAAGTTAAATATTGCAAATTTTCACAAAATCACATGTTGACTTTCACGTTGACTGTTTGCCAGGCCAACCACTCGAATCACGTTACAAACCAGCCATAACAACTTTAGATAAAGAAACTCTTCCATCACTGCTTAACCCTCTCGTTGTACTCGGGTTAAATGTGACCCATTTTCAGGTCAGGTTTTCCGGGTGGTGGTGGTGCAGTGGATATCACACATGCCTTTGGTGTGGGACACCTGGGTTAGATTCCCACTGTGATACATCAACCAATGTGTCCCTGAGCAAGGCACTTAAACCCCTAGTTGCTCCAGGGTGCGACCTCTGACATATACAGTACAGCAATTATATGCTGCGTCAGCTAAATGACATGTAATGTAAATTGTCCAAAAAAAAAAACGTTCTTTAGTGTAAAATAAATGATCAGTTCAATCCTTTTTTAATTACTTTTTTTTTCAATACTCATATTTTATTAGATTTTATAGCATTTGAAAAAAAAGAAATTGATAGAAGGTTGAAAAAAGTGACAAAAATGCTTCAAAAACGTGGGAAAAAAAACTAGAAAAACTTTTTTAAAAGTGAATATATATATATATATATATATATATATCATGATAAAACAGCAGCTCCTCCCCCTTCCTGCCTTGTTGCTGCTTTGAATGGGTTCACCGGGAGAGTCTGTGATGCGAGACTAATCAGGGCCCATTTCCATTCTGGGCACACACACACACACACACACACACACACACACACACACACACACTCACACTCACACACACACACACACACACACACACACACACTCACACACACACACACACACACTCACACTCACACTCACACACACACTACCACCACCCCCCAAATCCCAGACTGGATGCATTTTATTTGGTCACAAAGCGACTCAGAGCCGCTTGTTTGTCAGATCCCCAAACAGCGAGGTAACGGAGAGAGTGGCAGCGCTGAGTACTAACTGAGTACTTTTACTCCAGTACTGTCTGTACTTCAGTACCAAATGTTGAGGACTTTCTACTTCTACTCCGCTACATTTCAGAGAGAAATATTGGACTTTTTACTCCACTACATTCATCTGTTCCAGCTTTAGTTACTAGTTACTTTAGTTACCTGTGTGTGTGTGTGTGTGTGTGTGTGTGTGTGTAGACCATTAAACACACAACTGTCTGTGTGTGTGTGTAGACCATTAAACACACAACTATCTGTGTGTGTGTGTGTGTGTGTGTAGACCATTAAACACACAACTGTCTGTGTGTGTGTGTAGACCATTAAACACACAACTGTCTGTGTGTGTGTGTGTGTGTGTGTGTGTAGACCATTAAACACACAACTATCTGTGTGTGTGTGTAGACCATTAAACACACAACTGTCTGTGTGTGTGTGTAGACCATTAAACACACAACTATCTGTGTGTGTGTGTGTGTGTGTGTGTGTGTAGACCATTAAACACACAACTATCTGTGTGTGTGTGTAGACCATTAAACACACAACTGTCTGTGTGTGTGTGTAGACCATTAAACACGCAACTATCTGTGTGTGTGTGTGTGTGTAGACCATTAAACACACAACTATCTGTGTGTGTGTGTAGACCATTAAACACACAACTATCTGTGTGTGTGTGTGTGTGGACCATTAAACACACAACTGTCTGAGTGTGTGTAGACCATTAAACACACAACTATCTGTGTGTGTGTGTGTGTGTGTAGACCATTAAACAAACAACTATCTGTGTGTGTGTGTAGACCATTAAACACGCAACTATCTGTGTGTGTGTGTGTGTGTAGACCATTAAACACACAACTATCTGTGTGTGTGTGTAGACCATTAAACACGCAACTGTCTGTGTGTGTGTGTGTGTGTGTGTGTGTAGACCATTAAACACACAAATGTCAGTGTGTGTGTGTGTGTGTGTGTGAGTGTGTGTCTGAGTGTCTGAGTGTGTGTCTGAGTGTGTGTGTGTGTGTGTATCGCCCCGACAGAAGCAGAGCTGAATAAAAAGAAGCTCCAGAAATGAATACCAAGAGAAAGCAGTAAAGATGATGTACGAGACGGTATTAAAAGGCAGCCACCACACTGAATTATGAATTATGGATCACCTCGCGCCTCGAAAATATATATCGGCTCAATCAATCGCCTGCAGGATAAATAAATGAATGAATGACTCGGCTCAGGTTATTTTCTCATGAAGAATTCATCAGCATGGGCGAGAAGCTGCAGTCTTTATCCTGAGGCTAATAACCAGAGAGACGGGGCCTACACGCGGAGCTCTGTCTCCGGGACCTACACGCGGAGCTCTGTCTCCGGGACAGACCGCAGAGAGACTGGGCCTACACGCGGAGCTCTGTCTCTGGGACAGACCGCAGAGAGACTGGGCCTACACGCGGAGCTCTGTCTCTGGGACAGACCGCAGAGAGACTGGGCCTACACGCGGAGCTCTGTCTCTGGGACAGACCGTAGAGAGACTGGGCCTACACGCGGAGCTCTGTCTCCGGGACAGACCGCAGAGAGACTGGGCCTACACGCGGAGCTCTGTCTCTGGGACAGACCGTAGAGAGACGGGGCCTACACGCGGAGCTCTGTCTCCGGGACCGACCGCACGCATCGGCTACAGGCGGCGTTTGGGTGGAGAATAAAGTGTCTGTGGTCCAATCAGAAAGTGTGTGTGTGTGTGTGTGTGTGTGTGTCTGTGTGTTTGTGTGTGTGTGTATCTAAGTGTGCATGTGTGTGTGTGTGTGTCTGAGAGTGTGTGTGTGTGTGTGTCTGAGAGTGTGTGTGTGTGTGTCTGAGTGTGTGCGTGCATGTGTGGTCATGTGTGTATCTAAGTGTGCATGTGTGACTGAGTGTGTGTGTGTGTGTGTGTTTGTGTGTGTGTGTGTGTGAATCAGTATATATGTTTGCGTGCATGCGTGTGTGTATCTGAGTGTGTGTGTGTGTCTGAGTGTGTGTGTGTCTATGTGTGTGTGTGTGTGTGTGTGTGTGTGTGAGTGTGTCTGAGTGTGTGTCTGTGTGAGACTGTGTGTGTGTGTGTCTGTGTGTGTGTGTGTCTGAGTATGTGTTTGTGTGTGCGTGTCTGTGTGTGTGTGTGTGTCTGAGAATGTGTTTGTGTGTGTGTATCTGAGTATGTGTGTGTGTGTGTGTGTGTGTCTGAGTGTGTGTGTGTATCTGAGTGTGTGTGTGTATCTGAGTGTGTGTGTGTGTGTGTGTGTGTGTATCTGAGTGTGTGTGTGTGTGTGTGTGTGTGTGTGTGTGTGTGTGTGTGTGTGTGTGTATCTCCATTGTGCAGACAGCAGAGGAACAGAGGAAAGTAATTTCTCTGCAGCTTCACCAACATGAAGACTGGAAAGCATTCCCTCGCCATGTGGCGGGCAGACCTCTGAGATTTACTCACCCAAACGGAGAAATGTTGGCGCTTGGCGAGTGTTAATGTCAGGACCCTGATAAAACCCAGTAAATACTCCTCGGTAGAATATTTTACTACAGATATAATGAACACAAAAGATGTCTTCTCTCTCTGGAGAGATAACTGCTTTCTCATTTTCCTGTTATCAGTTAATTGTCAAGATAAGCTTTCTCATTTGGTCGATGTCTCAGCTCTCTGATATCCAGAGTCAGTTGACACAAACGTCAAGTCTAATGACAGAAACACACATTCAGCTTTTCTCACACACAGTTTGAAGTCTGGAGAAATCATCTCTAAGACACAGAAAGCTCTTTTCACAGCCTGATTTGGGAGGAGAGGCTGTTATCTGCGGACCGGAGCAGAATGGCGCTTTTGGGACGTGCGGTCTGGGGATTTTGTGTGAAAAAAACAAAGACGAGTTCCTCTAATGCACTCTCAACATGGTGGAAACCAAGGGGGGTAAGCGTAGCTCTTATGGCACCATTTTGATGCTACCAAGCCATCACCTCCCGTTAGCATCCCATTGACTCCCATTCATTCTGACGTCACTTTGATAGAGAATAACTTTACATCTGAAGCGTTTAAAGTCTCTATAGTAGTAGTATAGTAGTATAGTAGTAAGTAGAGGAATTACCGTATAGAACAGGAGAAGCTCACAGGCAGTTTGGACTTACATTATCTGTTTAGGTTTAATTACTAATGTTAACTAGCATGTTAGTGATCAGTAATTAGCCTGTGCCTATGTTATCTCCTTACATATACCTACACTCTCCGTCTCTGTAAGATTGGGAATGATTGATTGGTTGTTGTGCTATCTGAAACCTGGTTGACAAAATCAATCACTGATATGGATATTGGAATGGGTGGTTATAACGTGTTTCGTGTTGATAGACCAAGGAAAGGTGGTGGGGTTGCTATTTATGTTAAATCTAAATTTAATGTGAAGTTAGTCTACTCAGAATCAATCGGTAAGCAGCTAGAATTTTTGGCAGTGAAGGTGGAGTTGGCCAAGGGCCTTTATGTTACTGTTGTTGGGTGTTATAGGCCTCCTTCTGCCCTGAGTACTGCATTGCAGACTGTTATTCAACTCTTATCCAGATTGGACTACTCTGAAATTATTTTAGCAGGTGATCTAAACTGGGACTGGCTGAAACCTTGTTCAGATGAATTTAAGTAATTTTGTGATTCTGTTAATTTTACACAGTTAATCAATTCTCCCACTCGTTTAAATGTTAAGTGCCATGAGAAATCCACCTTAATTGACTTAATTTTGACTAATGCCCCGCACAAATTTTCTGCTGTTGGTGTTTTTTGCAATGACCTAAGTGACCATTGTGTTGTTGCTGCTGTAAGGAATACTAAGATGCCTAAATGTAAACCTCGCGTAATATATAAGAGGAATCTCAAAAAATTTAATGAACAGGGCTTTTGCCATGATTTGTTTAATTGTGATTGGAGTAGAATAGAGCTGATTCCCGATGTGGAGTCAGCTTGGATCTTTTTCCGGGATAGCTTTGTGCAAATAATAAATAGACACGCCCCACTACAGAGATTCAGAGTTAAGGGGCGGGACAATCCGTGGTTTTCCTCTGAGCTTGGAGATATTCTTCATGACCGCAATTTAGCTTGGGCCAAAGCAAGAAAAATGGGCTCTTCGTCTGATTGGCTTGTTTTTAGGCAGTTAAGAAATAAATGTTCTTCTTTTATCAAGAAAGCAAAATCTGACTTTTATCTGTCAGCCACTACTAATACCTTAAACGATCCCAGAAAATTTTGGAAGGCTATAAAATTACTTTCTCTAAACAAAGATAGTATTAATGATCCTTCTTTTATTATGAAAGAGTCTGTAGTTGTTCATGACAAGCTGGAGATATTAAACCATTTTAATGAGCATTTTATTCAGTCTGGTTCTTTGTTTGACACTGCTTGTCCTTATACTGTGACACCTTGTAGAGATGAACCAGTGTCTACAAGTGTCTTCAATCTCACTCCATTCTTAGTGGCTGACGTTCAAAAAGCCCTAAAAGGGCTGGCTCCTGAAAAACCTCCAGGACCTGATCTTATAGAGCCCTACTTCTTAAAAATAGCTGCTGATTGTGTAGCACAGCCTCTAACGTACCTTTTTAATCTTACTTTAGAGAGCAATACTATTCCCAAAATATGGAAATCTGCATTTGTTTGTCCCTTATTGAAAGGGGGTGACCCGTCAAATTTAAATAATTACCGGCCAATTTCTAATTTGTCTGTTTAGGCCAAAACGCTTGAATCCCTGGTGAGTGATCAGATGAAAAACTTCTTGCATGTTCAGGACATTTTATCCCCAGTTCAGTCAGGTTTTAGAAAAAAACATAGTACCATCACAGCTGCAATGAAGGTGATAAATGACATCTCTGTTGCTCGTGACAAGAAGCAGCACTGTGCATCACTTTTTATTGATTTGTCAAAAGCTTTTGGCACGGTTGATCATGATGTTTTAAAGATTAGGCTTCTTAATTCGGGGTTTTCAAAGAATACTGTCTCTTGGTTCTCAAACTATCTTAGTGACAGAACCCAGTGCATTAAGTATGATGGTGTTCAGTCTGGTATTTTACCAATCCTTAAAGGGGTTCCACAAGGTTCTGTGTTAGGCCCTTTTCTATTTACTATTTATATAAATAACCTAAATCGTCATGTGTCTGATGCAAACTTTCATTTTTATGCAGATGACACAGTTATTTACTGCTGTGCACCCTCTCTTAAACAAGCCATTGCACATTTACAGAATGCCTTCACTGTGGTCCAAAACACGTTGCTACAGCTGAAACTTGTGCTCAATGCAGAAAAAACCAAATGTATGCTCTTCACGGGCCCTCGGAATAGACCACTGAATGTTCCCTCAGTGATTACTCTTGACGGACGTGAAATAAAGACTGTTACAACTTATAAGTATCTTGGTATTGTAATTGATGATTGCCTATCATTTAAGCCTCATGTCCACTGTCTAGTGAGAAAGTTGAGGCTAAAATTGGGTTTTTACTTTCAAAATAAGCTGTGCTTTTCTTTTAATGTTAAATGGCATCCACTTTTTTATCTGTGCTGGACTATGGTGATATATTATATATGCATTCATCTGTTCAATGCCTTCATATGATTGACGCAGCCTATCATGCATCGTTGAGATTTATTACTAATTGTAAAGCTCGCACCCACCACTGTGAGCTGTACTCTCGTGTAGGGTGGTCTGCTCTGGCCACACAGAGGCTTTGTCATTGGTACACATTTATATATAAGGCTATTCTTGGTGTGCTTCCATCCTATTTATGTTCACTTCTTATGAAAAAAAGTGCTGGTCATTATTCTCTCCGTTCTCAGGCTGTTGTCTTGCTTTCTGTCCCACATGTCAGTACTGAGCTGGGTAAAAAGGCCTTTGTTTATTCTGCTCCCTTTACATGGAATTTGCTGCAGAACAACTTAAAACTTAGTAAATTGATTCCTTTGAGTGTTTTTAAGTTAAGAATGAGGTGTTTTGAGTTGAACTCCCTCACTTGTCAATGTTTTTAATTGCGATTTCCTTGTAAGTGCATAATTGGCTTTCAAACTGTTTCTATTAATGTCTTTATTTTCATGTTTTTTTGTGTCTTTGTACGTATGTAATGATGTGATGTAATTCAGCTGCCTATCTTGGCCAGGTCTCCCTTGCAAAAGAGATTTTTAATCTCAATGGGCTTTTCCTGGTTAAATAAAGGATAAATAAAATAAAATAAAATTGAGATTTCTCTCGGCACAGCAACCAGAAGACTTCACACTTTCAGACAGGTTGCTCACGTCACATCTACGTCTTCAAGATCAGTTGGAGGCTGCTCAGTAACGCTCAGCCAGCACCGGAAAAGTGACTTCTGATATCCTTCACTGGTCTCCGTCCAGAGACACGGGGTCTATTGGTCCATTATATATACTGTCTATGGTGGAATCGGGGGGCTGGTGTTTCCCACAATGCTGTGCATGAAATAAGGGACATGGTGAGCCTCTACAATACATGAATCCCCCAGGTGAAATTTAAAGCTGCATTGATGAATACTTTTATATTAAGAAGGGATTAAATGGCTCTGATGGTAAAGAAGTCTTAAGTTTAGTCTCTTGGGGTGTTTTCACAGCTATAGTTCGGTGGACTCGGTGCCATTCGGGGGGGTGAAGTTGGGACATCGTTACATTTCTCATTTGGTACGGTTTGCCTTCACACTGCACTTTGTCAAACACAACAAACGCTATAAACACATATCACGCGGTGGAAACGGTCGCTTGTTTATTCAACACAGTCTCACTCCCTACTCGTCAAATGTATGACGCATGGTCAAGGACCCTGGCGTCAAGTTCCAACAAAATAGGGGTACCCTTAACTTCATTTTTCGACGAGGGGGTCCGTCAGATAGACATACATGTTATTCCCTCACCGTCGGATATCGACGAAAGAAAAAAACACGCCCCCCCGCCCCTTAACTCGAAATCTGGGACAGTTATTGGTATTTTTAGCCCAATAACCGCTGTTTTAATCAACATTATTCACGAGATATTATCATGGTTTATATGTATTTCTTTTAATGTTATTATTTCGGTCTATTGATGTTTTTTTCTAACGTTGTATTTGAGGAGTTAAACAATAAAGATAGTTATAATAATAAAATACAGTTTCATGTATTTGTCTAGGTTTAAACGAATCCGCGGAAGTGACGTAGAAATTCCACATCTCGTCTGTGAAAGAATGTTCCACGTTGTACGTGAGAATTTACACAATAAAATACTAATAATGAAAACATTGTGTTTTATATTTAGCACTTTGATTTGCCTCAACCTACAGTTGAGTGTTTAGAACTACAGCCTAATGGCTTGTTTGACTAATTTGCATTTGTTTTGAATTGTACTGTTGTGAAAAACAATAAACTATATACAAAGAGAAGCATTTTTTTATTTTATTTTCCATGCATAGTTATTTAAAAACGCAATTTTCTAATTTTGCAGTTGATTAATATTAATAGCAAAGACTAAAGGGGAATAAAACAGTATAAGAGTATATTTATGTGTGGGACTTAGTTTGATTTAAAATCACACTGCATTATTAGTTGTTTTAAATGAATTACTTTTTTGAAATATCAATTTATTTTAGGCCTAACATATTAATTATTATATTCAGAAGATGATCCTCAAATCAATCACCGTGGTTACAGCTTGTAGCCATCCTAACCTTTGTAGCCTTTACTGAGACTACCTTTTCAAAATTAAGAAGGGACTAGTTTTAGGAAGCATTTTCAGGAAATTAAAAGGATAAGCAGGTTTTTGTTCACAGAGTAAGATGTATATAGTTTTGTTTGGGTATGCATACATATACAACATGTGTTTTGGCATTTTTGGCACACTTCTACCTCAGCCCTACTGCACACAGACAAAACTCACACATCTCATTCAACCATTTCACAAGCTGAGAAAAGGGTCATGACATGGATGAGAGCAGTGGTTCCCAATCTTTTTTCCTTGGTGCCCCCCCCTACTCATGTCTAAGAAAAGCTGACCCCCCCCTTTGAAACTGAAGTTGAGGTAACTCTCGATATAAAGCTGGGTCAGAGGATATCAGAGGTCATAAATGATGAACCAATCCATCGGCTCTGCTCCTATAGGCCCAATGGTGTTCATATGGACAACATGCACCTTTGGCTGGAAGGCCCGTGTTGAAAGTGTGTGTTATCATTTAGAGCAGACACCCACGGTGAATCAGATGGTTTATGTTATACAAGGCTGCATTACAGAGCATATTAATATGACTGTCATGAAGGTTGTGTAGAGGAATAGAAACCAGTCCCTCCAGGCAAGCACACAGAATATGGTCTGCTCTATCTTTATTCTCCATGCCAAGTATGAGCTCTTATCCTCTGGCAGAAGATATGGGTAAATTTAACTTTTCTAAACTATAGGCCTAATTTGGACCTCGATTAAAACTTTAAATAATGTTGCTTGAGATTGAGGATAGCTTCATGATATGAAGCATGGTTGTGTTGCTCTTGTCACTGTTTGTGAAAGATGAGCAATAGATTGTTGCTGTGTGATGTGCTTCAGTCTAGCCTATATCTCTTTGTTCATGTTGTTTTTTATTGTAAGTATGTCAGCTGTATGATAGAACAATATTTCAAGTGTTATATGTGAAGCATTTGAACTCAAGGCCAAATATCCCTCTGGGGACAATAAAGTATCTCCTGCTAAGTGGTCTCCATGATGTGTAAAAATTAAAACGTTGTTGTAGGACTATAGCAAACACATCGTTGGAAAGGTCTCAACCTGGAGAGTAACATATGTCAGTCTGAAGAGGATACATTACTCCCGCTTTGAAATATTGACCTCTGAACCTTGAACCCAGTCCATGTTTGAAGGCCTGTCATTTAGCAACAGAAGGTGCTACACACATAAGACCAGCTGTTATAGAAAGCTCTGGACCTCAGCTGTCATGTAGATATGGTCACCAAATTGTAACTACTGTAAGCACTGTCAAATATGGTAATAAGCTATTTTCACCTATTTAACGATTTTATTTTTTAAAATCTGATGACACCAGTGTGTTCTCCATACCAAAAAACCCCCAGGGTGTATCCAAAATTATACACTGCCAACTTCAACTTATGAGAAATATGCCAATATACTTTAAAACTACAACTCCCATAAGAAACGCCACAGAAGCTGTTACAAAGCTTGAGCACTTGTAGTTCTTCCGGGGTGGGTGGGGGGGACTCGTTCGGCTCCTCTTTCTGCTGTCTGCCGTGAGATGGCTTGATTCCATTTCAGATTGATGCCGCCCGCCGGCCGGCCGAGCACACAATATATGAGACAAATACATGAAACTGTATTTTATTATTATAACTATCTTTATTGTTTAACTCCTCAAATACAACGTTAGAAAAAAACATCAATATTACGAATATTATATATTTGTATCTTCGTATCCGCTGAGCGGGACGTAGGCTACTACGTCACTTCCGGAGTTTTCCGCGGATTCGTTTAAACGTTATTATGGTTCATAACTTACTGGAACAAAACTGAGCATCGTGTTGTTGCTGGTGACACAATCACTGACTGTATATATGTATATTGAAGTGATACTGATCACTGACTGTATATATGTATATTGAAGTGATACTGACCACTGACTGTATATATGTATATTGAAGTGATACTGATCACTGACTGTATATATGTATATTGAAGTGATACTGACCACTGACTGTATATATGTATATTGAAGCGATCCTGGCGTTAAAGACCCGCTGATCGCTGCCCGATTCTTTTAAATGAATGGCCGCATTGCATTGGGGGATAGGCCTATCGGCTTTGAATGCGTCCAGCTCGGATCATAGCGTTATGTTCTGTATTACAGCATATACTGTAATATTTCACCGGTAATAAGACCGAAATAATATTATTAAAGTAAAGAAATAAATACCATGATAACATCTAAATCAATGTTGATAGATTTGGCGTTATAGTTTAAAAAATATAAATCAACAAAAAAGCAACCCAGCTTCCCTGGCCGAAATAGACCGAAATAATAACATTAAAAGAAATACATATAAACCATGATAATATCTCGTGAATAATGTTGATTAAAACAGCGGTTATTGGGCTAAAAATACCAATAACTGTCCCAGATTTCGAGTTAAGGGACGGGGGGGCGTGTTTTTTTCTTTCGTCTATATCCGACGGTGAGGGCCTAACATGAATGTCTATCTGACGGACCCCCTCGTCGAAAAATGAAGTTAAGGGTACCCCTATTTCGTTGAAACTTGACGCCAGGGTCCTTGACCATGCGTCATACATTTGACGAGTAGGGAGTGAGACTGTGTTGGTTTATTGGACCGAATATCCAAAAACTCGGCGACACTAACTAACGGAGCGACAATCGCATTTATAACGTCTCGGGTTATCTGTTTCAGCTTTAGGGTTTCTAATTTAGAAGAAGGTGAACAATGAGCAGGTGACAGACAGCGAGTGAAGGAGAGATGATGATGTCACACAGACGACCAGCGATGGGTCTGAAAGTTATCATCCCTTAACCTTCCTGATGTCCTCGGGTCAAAAGTGACCCATTTTCAAAAGTTTCTATATCAGAAATTTGAAAGTTTTTTTAATTTAATTTTATAGTATTTGAAAAAAACAAATGATAAAAGAATGGTGTGACAAAAACATTGAAAAAAGTGACATAAACGTCACGAAAAGTGACAAAAACAGGAAGAGTGACAAAAGTGTTGAAAAAGATTCATTGAACCAGAAAAACTAAAAGTTGCATGGTCAACGGAAAGACAACACAAGGGTTAAATCATATAGAAGTCCCTAAATTGTGTGCGAGGTGAAAGCTGCAGGCTAGTAAATGCTCCGTTTTTAGTTCACTTCCTGTATTTTGGGTCGGATTGGTTCTCACCTGAAGTGAACTGAACTCTAGTTCACTTGGAAGAGAATCGAGACCCCCCCGTTAACAAGCAGACCTGAGTTCATTGCCAGTCTGGCTAGTACACACAGCATTCCTGGATGGGAGGAAAACATGCTCTGGTTTATTGGCATTTCTTTAAACCAATCACAATCGTCGTGGGCGGTGCAAAGACCCGGACGGAGCCACGGTGCCTCTGCTAAATAGTCTCAGGAAGGAACTTGTTTTGGTGGAACATGTGGACGTTCAAAAGTAGTTTTAGTCGTGCAACAGAAAACTCAGATTGGACAGATAGTCTAGCTAGCTGTCTGGATTCACCCTGCAGAGATCTGAGGAGCAGTTAAAGGAGAAATCCGGCACTAAATGAACCCAGGGGTAGATAACACGTGTACTGAATCGACCGTTCTCTGGGATATGTTTTCATGCTAATCGAATGTGACCAGTTTAACGCAAACCGCTAATTAGCTTATAAAGCTAGTCGTCGGGGCAGAGGGTAAAGTAAAAAGAAATCTCTATTTCTATACCACGAACAAGGCTCAAAATAGCACCACACTTCCACGGTAGCATATTGAGGGTCCCTACATGTAAACCGAAGCATTGAGAACTTTGTAAGTGTACAGACAGTTCATTAAAAAGATAGTTTATAAAGACAGTACCGTTCTTGTATACAGGCGGGCACCATCTTGGGAAAACAGTCACGATAAGTCGAACTACGAACGCTGTGCTTGAGCTACGTTACTGGTTACTGGTTGCACGGAGTTCGTCGACTGTTGTGACTCGGTACGTGTGTTATTATTACTTAACCTTGGTTCATTTTGCACCGGATTTGTCCTTTAACCATAGTTAAATAGACATACTATCCACCAGAGGTTAGAACGCCAACACAAAGAAAAGAAAAGAAGAGAGAGAATACTGGACTCAACATTCATCAGATGGACACACAAACAGCAACCCACTGATGCTCAACAACTTGGTTTTTATATTGATTACATAAAGCATCACTTTCGCTCTGTATTTCTGTTCATAACCTGCATTTCATTACAGATATTATAAAGTATAAGGCATCCCGAGGTGAACCAGTTCATCTAAAGTTTAAAAAGGTTTCAGTCTTAACATTTAAAAACCAGACGAAGCGTCTCTCTGGATCCTCCGCCAGCTGAACTAACGGCAGCGATAAACACGGCCGAGGCTGATTCAACGCCGCTTGTTTGGAAGGTCAAGACTTTAACTGTTCAAAACTTAGAGAAGCTGCTTTCAGAATAAATAGCCGCTGGCAAAAGGCAGACAGAAAGGGTTCACGCGTATGAAGAACGCCTAATGTGAAGAGACGCAGCCGCTTTCTGCAGGAAATACAACCTGAAAACAACTCGTCCTCACCGTCTAAAACCAAACACTTCATATTTCATCATGCCTCTCTAGTAGGAAACTGTCTCTGTGTTGTGACCTTTCATTACAACACACATGGTTAAAGGTCCCATGACATGGTGCTCTTTGGATGCTTTTATATAGACCTTAGTGGTCCCCTAATACTGTAACTGAAGTCTCTTTTATATAGACCTTAGTGGTCCCCTAATACTGTATCTGAAGTCTCTTTTATATAGACCTTAGTGGTCCCCTAATACTGTATCTGAAGTCTCTTTTATATAGACCTTAGTGGTCCCCTAATACTGTATCTGAAGTCTCTTTTATATAGACCTTAGTGGTCCCCTAATACTGTATCTGAAGTCTCTTTTATATAGACCTTAGTGGTCCCCTAAAACTGTATCTGAAGTCTCTTTTATATAGACCTTAGTGGTCCCCTAATACTGTATCTGAAGTCTCTTTTATATAGGCCTTAGTGGTCCCCTAATACTGTATCTGAAGTCTCTTTTAAATAGACCTTAGTGGTCCCCTAATACTGTATCTGAAGTCTCTTTTGCGAAATTCAGCCTTGGTGCAGAATTACAGCCACTAGAGCCAGTCCCACAATGAGCTTTATAGGATGTGCCATTTCTGTGTCTGTAGCTTTAAATGCTATTGAGGAGGAGAGAGGGGGGGGTCAAGGTGGAGGGTGGGGGTGTGGCCTTGACCAACTGCCACTTTGCTCGTTTGAAATCCATGATGTCTCTCTCTCTCATGGGTGTGCCAAACTCTCTGAGCGGGCAAACCAGAGAAAGGGGAGGTAACCTTGCTCCTTATGACCTCATAAGGAGAAGATTCCTGATTGGCCCATCTGAGCTTTCATTTTCTCAAAGGCAGAGCAGGATACCCAGGGCTCGGTTTACACCTATCGCCATTTCTAGCCACTGGGGGACCATAGGCAGGCTGAGGGAAGTCATATTAATGTTAAAAAACCTCATAAAGTGAAATGTTCATGCCATGGAACCTTTAAAAGGGCGCTGCACTGATTTAGCTTTGCATTTCTATAACGTACTGTACTCCTGTAGCCTGACAAGCCAGACCCACATCCAGATGTTGGTCTGGGAACTCCCCATTGGCAGGGCTCAATCCGAGGGGCGGGATAAACAGTTGTCTTTCAAATTCCCTTTGCACTCAAAAGGATAGCGCCACAGCCAACCAGAGCAATGCTAGTTAATAGATTAAACTTTAAACTCTGAACACATCTTCCTTTTTTAAGAATGACTTCAGTGCTGTTCTTTGTTCTTTTCTCAAAGAAAAGCTGAACTCCAAGTCTTCCAGAGTCGCGGCCAAAGCTGATTCCAAAGACCACTGTTCGCCGCCAGCAGCAGCCATCTTCTTTGTTTTCAAGTAGCAGGGAATTCACGCAGAACCGTAGCGACTCTGCCGTCATTATGTTAAGCCCCGCCCACCGACTCTATACACGATGTGATTGGCCTGACCAGAATTTGGTTTTTTCCAGCTCGCAAGCCAACGGAGAGTTGCTAGACTGACCCTGGCTGCAAATTACATTTGCTGCCACTAAGGGTGCGTCTAGATTTCTAGGTTAGTGCTCCTGATGGAGAGTTAATAAACTTCAAACTAAATTTTTTCAACTAAAATTAAAGCTATAGTGCGTAGTTTGTGTCGCCCCATGAGGAATTCTAAGTAATGCCAACACTGTCAGCGCGTCCAGATGACACAAGTCTTCTGTAATCCAACATGTAGGATTAAAAAAACATGATGGACTCTTCATAAGAAGTCATTATCTTCACTTGAGTTTCTGCGCGGGAAAGTCACCGGACGCCACAACCTTCTGAACATAGTCACACTGAGAAACACAGAGAGAGTTGTGTGGAGCTGAGAATCTTAATTAGCTTTGTAGCAACTCATTTGGCAATGGCTTGAATGTAACGGACGTTCATTAATATCAAAAAGTTACGCACTAAAGCCTTAATCAACATCCGTTACATTCAAGCCGTTGCCAAATGAGTTGCTACAAAGCTAATTAAGACTATCAGCTCCACACAACTCTCTCTGTGTTTCTCAGTACGGCTCGTTTAAATTAAACCAGCTCCTCCTGTTTGAAGGTTTATCAAAGTCTTGGCAATCGGCACGCTGTCAAAGCTTTATTTAACCTTTATTTATTGAGGGAAGGTTCACTGAGAGGCAGCCTCTCTTTTGCAGGAACGACCTGATCACATTCACACATTCATACCTGGAAGCTGCCAGGTGCAACCACAGTCTGATCTGCTGGGAGCTGCCCAGTACAACCACAGCCTGATCTGCTGGAAGCTACCCAGTACAACCACAGACTGATCTGCTGGCCACTGAGCAGCTCCACTGAGCAGCTCCACTGGAGCGGTTGGAGGTTAAGGGCCTTGCTCAAGGGCACCTCAATGGTGGTGATGAGGGGAGGGACAAGCGCTGCTCTTTCACTTTCCCCACCCAGATTTCATCCTGTCGGTCTGGGGATTGAACCGGCAACCTCCCGGTCCCAAAGCTCGTTTCTTTAACCTTTAAGCCACCACTAAAAAAGCTAAAAGCTAAAACGCTAGAGCTGCAAGGATTCAAAGATTAGAGGTCAACTAGTTAATTAATCTCCAACTATTTTGATAATCGATTTGAGTCAAAACATTCTCTGATGTCAGCGTGTTAAATGTGAATATTGTTCCAGTTTCTTCTCTCCTCTGGGACAGGAAACTGAATATCTTTGAGTTGTGGACACAACAAGACATCTGAAGACGTCATCTTGGACTTTTTTTGAAACGCTGATCCACAAGTTTTAACATTTTCGATCTTTTTATGGACCAACCATTTCATGGCATTGTCTTAATTTGTTCTGATGTTTTTATCCGCTCCTACAGAAGATTAGAGCCCGTACAGTATAAAAGACAAACAAACACGCTCACATCCCAGATGAGTTTTGCTTCCAGATGTTCAACAGCTGGACGTACAGTTTATTTACATCTGTGCTCAGCGGGATGAGAGGAATAACAAACATCACAGGCCAATTATGGGTCCGAAAGCTCCAGATACAGTCAGAAAAGAAGTATTCAGAAAAGTACTGATACCACACTGTTGAAATACTCTCTTACAAGTTAAAGTCCTGCATTGTGAATGTTACTTCAGTAAAAAGTCTGTAAGTATCATCAGGAAAATGTAGTTAAAGTATTAAAAGTAAAGAAACATCCTCACATTTTAGAAACGTTGCAAAAGTCACCAAAATAGTCAAAGACAGCACCCGAGAAATGCCCCAAAAAAATTGCAAAAAACACCCAAAAGGTCTACAACAGCAACAACATCGTAGAAAAAACATCCAAAAATTAGCCACAATAACATCGGAACAACGACAAAAATGTCAGAAGAAAAAACAGACAAAAATGTTAACAAAAATGTCGACAAAAAACGCAGATAAAAGCAACAAAAGCTTTTCTTAACATCAAGGCCATGGGACTACAAAATAGAAATAGGATTTCAACCCAAGTTAAATCATTGGTTTTATTAAGTTGCATTGTCCCCTTCTTGGGATAAACTGAATTGAATTGAAAAACTGCAGATATCTTGCCTAGGTAGGGGACTAAATTGGCGAGGGCCGGCTCTGCAAACACACACTGCTGATGTGCACAAAGACGCTAAATCCCCACCCACGTATTAAGCCTTTTGATCAACCGTGTGTCAGTAATCGGACCTGGGAGCCCGAGCAGCCCTAAATGTGACAGATGAAGCCTCCGTAACTCTTCATAAAGCTGCCGTCTGGCATAATCTACAGAGCCATCGGCGCGTGCGCTATATAAATGATCGCCCACACATTAAACCAATGTCACAGAAATCATTTTCATTCCCTCAGCGAGGGGGTGGAGGCTTCCGCCAACGTCTTAATTGTCCTTTTGGTTCAACGCCCAAAACGTCCAGGAAAACATAACGACGTGTTGGTGCTGAGAGTGTGCAGAGTTGAAGAGACACTGTCGGGACACGTTAGGGTTTTCTGTGTGGCTTTGTTTCACCTCGTATGTTCGTGGGCTGCTGCAAACCTGTCTGAGATATATATTTATATACATACTGTATATCCTGAGAAGTCTGAAGTCTGCAGAGGCCTTCAGACAATGCAACGCAAGCCTGTGGGAGCTGTGTTCTGACGCTGCTTCACTTAATACGGAGGTTGTCCTGTCATTAGAGGCAGAGCTGCAGCTTCTCCGCTCACATCTTCAGAAGAAGAACAAGGTTCGTTGCCAGGTAACACCTCCCTTACACTGGAAGACTCTGAAAACAGAGACACCGTCTCGCATCTAGACTGTCCTAACATGTAAAGTACGACCAAAAGTAGGGAGTGCGGATTGGTAGCTGGAGAGATGCCAGATCACCTCCTGGGCACCTCCAAGGTGCTCTTGAGCAAGGCACCGTAACCCTAACCCCCCAACCGCTCAGGGTGCTGGTCCAGCACTGGCAGCCCACTCACTCTGACATCTCTCCATTTGTGCATGAATAGGTCCTGAGCATGTGTATGTGTGTGTGTGTGTGTGTGTGTGTGTATTTCAGGCCTGTGTGTAGTGATTTCAAACGGAGTGTAAACTGTAATATCCCCAATGGGGATTAATAAAAAGTATAAATTAAATTAAATTAAAATAAATTAAAGACTGGGGATCCTGCATGGTCACACATGGCAAGACTACTACTAGATTTGTTTTGAGAAATTTAACCAAGCTAGCTAGCTACCGCTAGAAAAAATATGAAATAAACAAACGATACAGAGACAAGTAACGCATAGATATAACTATACATTAAGGAAGTGCAGGCTGTATGGATGAGTGTAGGATGTCGAGGGATGTGCAGAGGACAGGATGTAGGGTTAATGTTCAATGTCAGTGGGGGACCAGTGGGGAGAGGGGGTTGTTAACCAGGCTGAATGCTTAGAGGAACTTGGTCTTCATGTGATCACTCCGACTCTAAGGGCTTTGTTTATTTGCTGCTTCCACATCATTACTAATGATGAAACTGACAGTCGTTCACGTTCTACACAAAGAGATGGTAGAGAAGTTCAGTGGGAAGACACGCAAGTGACTAAGTCTTTAAGTCAGTCAGGTATTAAATAAGTGTAAATATAATAAAGTATATCTCCCCCTGCTGTTAAAAAGGAACTAGTAACTTTGACTAACTGAGCTACTTTTAAATAAATCTGAACTGATAAGGTTGAGATCAAAGAGGGGGATCAATCAAAGGTTCCCACCGGCGCTCCGACGTGATCTGAAGCTCCGGGAGCCGAGAGAGATTATAGATCAGCTCCGTTTGATGTGCAGCCGGCAGTATTTCATGGCGGGGGGGCCCTGAGCGCCCGCAGGCCCCTTAACACCTGCAGGATCACCTTACTGCAGCTCCAACACCGCCGGCTTCAGACGTCCACGAGAAACTGTTTGCTGGGTTTTAGGGCTGTGCTCGATTGAAGAAATTCTTAGTCGACTAACACTCATTCAATTGCATCGACTAGATCAATTAGTTGATTTAATCGACAGATCTGTAAATCTGAGTTTCTCCGCAAAGAGTAATGTTAAAGCACCACTTTAATTCTTGTGTTTACCAGAGATGTGCTTGTACGTTTCTTGGAAATAAGCCATTTAGCATGAAAAAAAAGCATCAAACATGACTAATGGACTAAAGAAATCTAAGTTGACTAAGACCAAAACGACCGATTAGTTGACTAATCGACTAAGAGGGAGCAGACCTACTGGGTTTTAAAAGCAAAACACATCGCAGAAAGCAACCAAAACGTAAAATAACGTGACAAAAAAACAACTTAAACTACATGAAGCGTTCAATTGTACTGTACTTTTACTACTTTTATCAGGTCCAGCTCTTGAATGACGTCATTCATTCACAAAGTGGCGCTCCCATCACAGACTGTGAACAGGAGAAGGCAGAAACAATGCCTCTCAATACATCTAAAACCAATGGATAATCAGTGCATTGTCATTAGCCCAATATAATCATTCAAGAGCTGGACCTGATTGGTCCTGGTAGTCAACCAAACTATTTAAGGCTGTGGTTGAGGTGAATGTGTGAATTTACCTGATGAAGGTCTGTGACTGTATTTTTCTTCTAAATAAATTATTGCTTGCGTAATGGTCAGCGTGCAGGATTTTCTCTAAACTTTTTGATCTGCTACTTTTGATCATATCCTACGCACCTGCCCTACAAATGAGGTGTGCAAAAAAGCTTTCCTACGTCACACTACTTTTTTTCAAAAAACGTCAAAAAGTGACAAAAAAACGTCGACAACAGCTACAAAAACGCATCAAGAATTGTCGAAACAAGCGGCAAAAATGCCGTAAAAAACTCAAACTGCATGAAGCTAAGAATACTCAGGTACTTAATAAATTACAAAATGACGAAGAAAACGTCGTACAAAAGCGACACAAACCTCGACAAAAGCAACCAAACGTTTAAACAAGCGGCAAAAATGTCAAAAGGAGAAATAAAAACGTCGAAAAAGCAATGAAAACGGTGATAAAGAACGACAAGAAAGTCTAGACTACAACTACACAACTTTGTGAGTACTTTTACGTCACTTTTATAACTTTTTTCTAAAACATGAAAAAGCAACAAAAAACTTTGTAAAAAAGGTTGTAAAAAGTGTAAAAAACGTCAACAAAGAGATAAAAAAACTAAAACTACATGAAGCTGAGAATTATCAGGTACTTTTACATAATAAATGACTAAACAAATCAGCATCCAAGAACTTCTTCGTTATATTATCCCTCCTGATGTCCTCGGGTCACATTTGACCCATCTTCAAAAAGAAATTTCAAAAGAAATTGGTGTTTCTTTCAACCAAATTGTCAAAAAAAGTGGATTGTTCCACACAACACTCTTTACATGTGAAATAAAGGATCAGTTCTCTAGTTTCATTGAATTCAGGTGTTTTATTCAATTTTATAGCATTTGAAACAAAAGTTTATAAAAGAATGTTGAAAAAAGTGACAAAAATGTCGTGAAAAAGCTTCAAAAACTTTGAGAAAAGCGAGAGAAAAAAAACATTGAAAAAAAATGACAAAAAAGGTTGCAAAAAGTGACAAAAACATTGAGAAAAGCGACAAAAGTGTCCCAAAAACACCAAAATTTTGACCCAGAAAAACTAAAAGCTGCAGGTCAATGGGAAGACAACACGAGGGTTAAAGGAGCCGATAAACTTTAAACTGGTGTCTGGTACGGGCGGTGTGTCCCGGGACGGAGACGTTGTTCTGCAGAGAGAACCAGGAGCTCTCTCAGCGCTGACACTAACGGCCCACATGATGGATTCAAAAAAATCTTTATTGTCTTCTGTCTGGAGGCAACAACTATCCCCGAGAGACTCTTCTTTCACACAACACCAGAGAGTATCTTCAAAGATACGCTCAGCTCTTTTATTCTCTAAGAATTCACTTCATGAATGAGAAACCAATCGGCTTCCAAAGCTTAAACATTGGATCAGAAAACAGACTCCCAGCTGCTGCTGCTCACCTTCCATCAAGGTGGAGAACAAGATCAAGATATTCAGACTTAACAGACAGACAGGCAGGCAGGCAGACAGACAGACAGACAGACAGACAGACAGACAGACAGACAGACAGACAGACAGATAGAGAGAGAGAGACAGGCAGACAGAGAGAGAGAGACAGGCAGACAGAGAAACAGGCAGACAGAGAGACAGACAGACAGAGAGAGAGACAGGCAGACAGAGAGACAGACAGACAGACAAACAGAGAGAGAAACAGGCAGACAGGCAGACAGAGCTGTGGCTTCACCCGAAGAGCACCTTGACTTTCCTCCTCCTTTTCTCCTCTGGGCGTAATTAAACAGCGAGAAGGAGAGCAGGTTTACCAAGTCCACCTCCAGCCAGTTGACAAACACCTTTTTATGGCCTCGTGAAAGACAATTAAAAGCGTCTGCCACCCTGTTGCGCTGCAGATAATTGCTTCGCCCCCAAACTCAGTCGGCAAAAAACTGCTGGATGGATAATTCCCTCTCAGCTGGAGAGAAAGGGAACTGACAGTCCATCACCTCATCTGCCCCCCACGCCCACCCCGGCCTGGCCTCGGCTGGCATTTGGATTTTTTTGGGATGCTGTGAGTCAAAATAAACCAGGCGGGCGGGCAGTTTCATACACCGAAAGAGCAGCTTGAGTCCACAGTTTAATCCTCAAAAGCTCATTTAAACTCCAAGACCCGAAGAAGGTTTCTTAAACAGACGAGGAAACCATTTCAAGTCCAAAATCCAAACCATACAAACTAGTGATGCACCCATGTGAAAATTGTGGCCGATACGATAACCAATAATAATATTGCTGCTACGGCCAATACCGATATTTACCAATTTCGATATCTCTGGATAGAAAACAAATTTTTATGATAATCAAATAAAGAACTATTTTCCAAAACGCACACTTTTGGGATTTATTTTCCGAAATGATTAATATTGGGCACCTTTACCTCTGTGCAAAATATGACTGTCATCAGATTTTCAGAAGAAAAAATTTATATTTATATAATTATATATAATTTGACATCGAACTGATACCGATGGGTTAAAAAAATGACCGTATCGGCCCATTATTATATCGGCGGCCGATATATCGTGCACCACTACATACAACGTTCATTCCTACCCTCTAACCCAGTGGTTCTTCTATACGTGTACAGGAAGATCATGTATTTAAGCTATTGTTGACGAGTATTGTGTAGCTTTTTGCACAGCTGTTAACAGTGTAACAGTGAAATTCCCCGCTGGTATTAATAAAGTATCTATCTCTCTCAGCAATATCTGACATGAACAAATGAGTCCGTCAGAGTATCCAGAGTCTGTTTTCATGCGGTGTAAAAGCATGAAAGACAAATCCTGTGGGTAGTAGTGTCAGGATCGCCCACTGCCGCACGTCCTTGTGTTTATTAACGGAGCGCAAGTGTCATCAATCTGCATGAAAAACACTTCAAACTGCCTGCGATGTGAAAACGAGGGGGGGTGGCCCTGTTCCAGAGCCAAAAAACATGATTAATGTTGTTTCTGCTGGGGCGAATACACTGATGTTTCGGGCTGAGACAAGAGAGAACATCTTGTTATTACAGCATCAACACACGGCTTGGATGTCACTTATTGATGTTACTTAACCCAGTTCAGACCAAAAATTTGACTAAAGCGTTATAGAACGTCCTAGAGAAATGTTTCAGCTGATGGTGTCGCTGTGACTCAGCTGGTCCAGTCTCCAGAGACTAGTTTTACAACAGAAAGGTGCTGACACCCCAAGGAGATTATCGCCCGTTAGACAGTCTGGCGAGGTCGGTGACTTGAGTCTGTTCGGTGTGTCATCGTCAGTCTGGGGGGCTGTCAGCGTTCGTTTTGGCCGATCTGACATGTTCAGTCACCGGCAGGGCAGTCGGGACTCACCAGGAAATGGAGGAGCAGAATGAGGTGACTAGAGGCTCTCAAAATGAAGATGAAGATGAAGATCTTTTAAACTGACCTTTGTTGATCTGAAATGAAGACAGATTCAGCACGGCCTATTTCTCTCTTCAAATGTTTTCAGAAACATGTTTCGGTGAACTATTTTAGTACAATATGAGATCGTATATTCTGAACGAGCCGCCATGACAGTCTGGCTTTGAATTTCAGGAGAAAACAAACCCATGTGACGCGTTCGTCCAATCAGTGAAGAGCGTTTCATGGAACCGTCTGTGTTACTTTTGGGCATTTTTGGTTCAAAGAAACCCATATTTCCTATAAGTTAAAGCAAAACCTGGATTGATTGCCACTTTAAGGTATTTATAGTGATTTTATTCTTTACAAATCTTCTCTGAATGCTGTCAGAGTTTCATCTGAGAGACGAATATATGTCTAAACCGGGACGCAGGAAACAAGGCCGTAACTTTGGGTTCAACATTGTGTGTGTGTTTGGGGGGGGGGGGGCGTTGAGATTGTGTGTTTAAAAAAGCGACAGAAACTTAAAATAAAATATGGCGACAAAATGTAAAAGAAATTGACCAAAAAAACACTTGAAAAAGGCGACAAAAACATTGAAAAAAAAGCAGCAAAAATGTAGGTAAAAGTGACAAAATCTATGAAAAAAGTCCAGTTTTTATTAATCTGGGCGTGGGGGGCGTTATAATATACAGTACAGGCCTAAAGTTTGAACACACCTTCTCATTCAATGCGTTTCCTTTTTATTTTCATGACTATTTACATTGTAGATTCTCACTGAAGGCATCAAAACTATGAATGAACACATATGGAATTATGTACTTAACAAAAAAGTGTGAAATAACTGAAAACATGTCATATATTTTAGATTCTTCAAAGTAGCCACCCTTTGATTTTTTTATTAATATGGGAAAAACTTCCACTAATAAACCCTGACAAAGCACACCTGTGAAGGTAAAACCATTTCAGGTGACTACCTCATGAAGCTCATTGAGAGAACACCAAGGGTTTGCAGAGTTATCAAAAAAAGCAAAGGGTGGCTACTTTGAAGAATCTAAAATATAAGACATGTTTTCAGTTATTTCACACTTTTTTGTTAAGTACATAATTCCATATGTGTTCATTCATAGTTTTGATGCCTTCAGTGAGAATCTACAATGTAAATAGTCGCATTGAATGAGAAGGTGTGTCCAAACTTTTGGCCTGTTCTGTGTGTGTATATATATATATATATATATATATATATATTAGGGCTGCCACCTCTTAGTCCATTAGTCGACTAATCTGTCGTTTTGGTCTTAGTCGACTAAGATTTCTTTAGTCGATTAGTCATTTTTTATGCTTATTCATGCTTAATTACTTATTTCCAAGAAACTTCTGAGCACATTTATGGTAAACACAAGATTTAAAGTGGTGCTTTTGCAGGATTAATTGTGGAGAAACTCAGTTTTAACAGATGGTTAATTAACTACATTTATATTGTGCTTTTCTAGTCTTAACCACCTCTCAAAGAGCACAGCTCTGTCAATTAAATCAACTAATCCATTAGTCGACTAAATCCTATAAGTGTTAGTCGACTAAGAATTTCTTTAGTCGAGGACAGCCCTAATATATATACATATGTACATATGTATATATATATATATAACCTCCCCCTCCCCCATTTTAATATGACGCCTATGGCAGAAACCCAAAGCTGCGACTGTGACTGGAGAGATACCTTGAGAGGGGGAAGTGAGAAAACCAATACATTAATGAAACCAAAAGCCCACTGGAGACCGTTTTGATTGCTTCAACCTTTTGTTAAGGCTGTTCCAGTGTGACGCAGCAGCTGCTGTTGGTTAGAAACAAAAGGGTACTCCCTCCATTCATTTACCTGCTGACTTCCCAGCTGCCCGAGGGCCCGTTCTCCAGAGCCCGCCCGCTGAATGACAACTCATTATCGGCGAGAGAGGCGTTTGTATCTGTGAATGCCAGACAAGGCCGAGCAACAAAGAAGCTCGCCATCCTGCGGGGCGAAACGCCTGAACCACGGCACATAAACCGCCCAAAACGTGTGGTGGAAAACCTCGTACCCACGGAGGATCAACCGCATCACAGAACGTCGATATTCACCTGCAGCTCTGCCTGAATATTTGTTCAGGACGAACATGAACATATATCAGAATACAGCATAGAAATCTGCTTAGAGATATAGGACAGGGATCTTCAACAGGCTAGGGGGGTCCTCAGAGTCACTGCAGGGGGGCCTCCAAATTATTGTTAATATTTTTCAAAATGTAAACTTCTTAACACAATTCCAACATATTAGTAGAAAATATAAATCCCCACTGATGATAGGCTTACTGGCCATTAATGTACTCACCAATTAAAACATGATTTATAGAATCATGCCAACAATTTTAAGACTATTTGAATAACTTAGTATTCTATGCAAAATAATGTATCTATAAATGCTTTAGGCTGCCCTAAAAGGTATTGTAGGACCAGATTAATATGCAACTTCATTTTACACAATATATGTAGTAGGGGGTCCCTGATCCCTCTCTATTTCAGTTAAGGGGTCCTTGGCTTAAAAAAACGTTGAAGACCCCTGATATAGAAAATAAACCCATATGGCAGAACAACACAATGTAATTCTGCTAAATAATAAACACAAGCTCCTGTAACTGTCCTCCCTGCGCTCTATGTTTTGACAGTATCGTCATAGTAACAGTGACTAATGATGCGTTGTGAATGCGAGATGCTTCTCCAGGGCTGTATTTCCCCCCCTCCCCCTCCTCTCAGACCCTGAACACAGCAGCTTCCAACAAAGTGCCACAGGCCATTTGGTTGCGACTGTAAAAGCCTTCCTTTCTTGTGTTTTCTGAGCTGACAACCGTTCATTATCTGCTTATCAAGCCTCGGCGCGGTTCAACAGGGTTACAGTTTGCTTTTCATGCGGCGGCGAGCGGGTGAATTAGACTTCCTGTGCTGGAATAAAATCAAGGTATTTGGTGCGTTTAGTGACTCGGAACACTTTCATTTGCCTCTGCAGAATGTTTTTGCATCGTGCATCCGGTGTGTCAGGCGCCTGCAGGAGAGCAGAAGTCAGAATCAAACCGCGCTCACCTGCAAAGGAAAACCAACAAGACCTCCAAACCATACGGCGATATCGGTCCCCTCTCATACGACCCACAGAAGAGTTCTCCATACTCATATCTAAACCAGAGAAGGTAACGGTCCCAGTTTGGTTAGGTTTAGGCACCAAAACTACTTAGTTAATACAGCACCTTAGTGCTCGTTTGGACAGCATTTTGGTCAGCTTAAACTGTGTTTAAATGTGCTCTAGAAATAAACTTTACTTACTTACTTAACAAGAGACAGGGTTTAGAGAGCAATTCTCAACAAAGTAAACGAAAGTCCATAACCCTTGTGTTACTGGTCACTGGGACCCGAAAGACAACACAAGGGTTAAGTTGATAAAAAGATGGTGCTTTGGGTTCAAATCAGACGTTACTTCACTTCCTGAAGGTTACCACGTGACGCAGAACGTGACTTTCGACTAGGGCTTCACAATATATATATTTGTTTTTTCTGTAATGGCGAAATCAACTGGCGCAATGAACACAAGGCACTCAGAGATTTTTTTGTGTTAGTGGAAAGAAGATATCAGCAGAAAACCGACTGTCATAACATGTAGAGACTGGGGATCCTGCAGGGTCACACGTTGCAAGACTACAACTAGATTCGTTTTGAGAAATTTAACCAAGCTAGCTAGCTACCGCTAGCGTTAGCTGGTAAGTTTAAGGGAAAGTCAGAAGATGTTCTGTTCTGCCGTACATGCAGAAGAATGTCTCCAGTACCAGGAGGTCTGGGTTTATCTGCCGGTTAAACTCCCGTTGGATCAGTCGCTTCAGAAGGGTAGAACATCAGCAACTTTTCCCTCTTTAGCGTTTAGCTTAGCTTAGCGCATAGCAACCATAAACAACACTGGCTCTAGCCGTTTGCTGCTTCCTGTTTGGTGCTGGAAGTAGATCACCCATTGGTTGTTGATAATGCTTACGTGATTTAACTTCACTACCAACACTTCAAACTTAGGATAATATCAAACACGTTTGATTTTGTCTGACTGGGACTGAGTTTTATGACCTTACACCAAACGATGGAGACGAAGGGAGACCCCAACGACTCTAGCAAGACTCTCAGGGTGTCATTCACATATTATTGGACATTAGTCTGAGACAGTGGAATCACTTGAAAAGGCTTTTGGTGTAAGGTCGGCATTATGCGGGCATTTTTTCGAAGAAAAAGCTCAGTTTCTTAAAAGGTCCACTGTGTAGTGTTTATCAATCAATCAATCAAAATTTATTTGTATAGCGCTTTAAAACAACCAGCAGGTATCCAAAGTGCTTCACATCTTGAGCTAAGAATAGACAACATATCTTGCAATAAGAAGAATGAAATGTAGAAAACAGTAAAATCATAAAAAGGTTACATAGAAACAGAAAGAGGAAATTGTCACACCACTACTGCGTATTAAAAGCCATACTAAACAGGTAGGTTTTGAGTTTAGACCTAAAAAGAGCAACATCTGTAATTGTGCGAATATCAGGGGGTAACTTGTTCCAGAGTCTCGGGGCAGCAACCGCAAAAGCCTGATCACCCCATTGTTTGTACCTTGACCTCGGCACTTCTAAAACCAGTTGGTTAGAAGACCGCAAAGACCGGCTGTGCTCACGCAAATCTCGGATAGGTACTCCGGGGCCAGGCCAGGCCATTAAAATCTATTCTAAAACGCACAGGGAGCCAATGTAGGGTGAAAAGAACGGGAGTGATGTGTGCACGTCTAGATGTATTTGTTAAAAAGCGAGCAGCAGCATTTTGCACAAGTTGAAGACGTGAGATGGAGGTTTAGTAGTATTTAAGTAGCTAAAATCAATGTCTTCATTCATAAATATGTCCTCATTGGTTTAAAATGACCTCTGCCAATGATCTGACTTATCCTCGTAAGCGAAGAATTTCTTATCTGTATTTACATTGGACGGGCAAGTCCAAGGAGGCTTCCATGTCGTTTTGAGAACTTAAGCGCTAGCCGACCTGTCTAGCTAATCCACAACGCATTTTGGTTCAGAGCTAGCGTCACGTGACTGAAACCAGCTGAAACGGAGAAGGAGATCAGTGAGAGGCGCTTGTCGCTGCCCTTTAGTTCATAATGGAGGAGCGTGCGTATGCCGAGTCACAGGAGAACGAATCCTCGTCGCCAAAAAAGTGAAAATTGGACGTGTTGTCATGGCTTCTTGGTACATAACGGCTACCGTAGTTGCAACACGCATTTGAAAAAGTGAGGCGCCAGAGAGCACTATTCTTTTGAATGCAAAATACAATTTCACCGCTAGATGGGAGAACTACCCAGTGGACCTTTAATGCAAACAATGCGAGCAGCATATGAAAAAGCATTTCACAGGTCCATTAATAAAACATGAGCGAGGCGGTTTACTGCAGACACTCCTGAGTGACAGCGAACACTCATTTACATGACGGCTGTTTTTCCCTTTTAAATATTTAATAAAAGCTAAAGAGGAAGAACAGCATAACACAATAATGAATTTATGAATATCAGAGATATTCATGAAGCATTGAATAAAATCCCTGTCGGAATATTAAAGTGATGCACGTATAAGAGCTCACAGTGCACCGGCTCACTGTGGACTCAGAGCTCACAGGTTTATTTTGGGAAGATGAGGACCGGAGTTTATCATTAAAAAAGCTGCATAGTGGTGGGTTTTAAAAAGCAAATACTAATATTTTCATTCTCTCTTTCTTTCTCTAACTTTTTGTCCATACTACGGCTGGGCGATATGGACAAAATAAAATATCACGATATTTTTGACCAAATACCTCGATATCGATACCACAACGATATTGTAGTGTTGACTATTGGTGCTTTCACAAAATATTTACACAATGAGATTTTTGATGAATAATCACCAGTAATGTGGATATAATGACTAAGTGGATAAAAGGCAAATAATAGAACAGTTACAACAGTCTGGTAAGTTCAGAAAATGACATCACTTTACTGTAATGCAGCCAGGAAAAGACACTTATGTCATATTACGATAGCCAAAATGTAAGACGACATCTAGTCTCATATCACAATATCGATATAATATCAATATATTGCCCAGCTCTAGTCCATACTGAATAGTTCCCAGCCGAGAAAATGAAGACACCAATACAAGTGCGTAGCGGACACGAGATACGCTGGGGGGGCATGTTCCCCAAACTTTCCATGACGGTGTCCTGTCCGAGGTGATTTGAACGCACCATAAGTAGGCGAGTGTGCACGTTACTCAGGTTGATTGATAGACTCAAATAGATATAGGCAATAATACAATAAATATAGGGAGGAAAACTTTAAAATATCCAAAAATTAGGTTCAGTGTACATGATGGAATAGTGGCATTACAATGTGCGTGGGCCACTAAATTTGGGCTTTTACGGCCAAAAGAATTCTCCGCGGGGAGACTACCCTAAATGTCAGTGTTTGAATCGATCATAAATTAAATGTAGGCTACGTGGAATCAGCAATCCCAAGAGAGACAAATGGAAGAGGCTCTTTCGATAAAAATCCTCCTGCTGAACAATCTGCCCCCCCTCTCTTCTGAACTTACGACTACGCCCCTGCATGCATCATTTATGAATAATATGTATTTGCACATTAGAGCTGCAACGATTAATCAATTAATCGAATACGTCACAACTTTTTGCCAACATATGACTACGCAACAGATGCTAAAGGAGACTTTTAGCGTCAATAACGACGCCAAAGGCACCTGACCAAGCGTCCGTATTTTACGCGATGGGAGTGAGAATCTGATGATTTAACCACACATCCAGTCATTTTGGTTTGGGTTTTGTGTCGTCAGTTCTGCCAGAAACCAGTAAGATATTAGGGCTGTCCTCGACTAAAGAAATTCTTAGTCGACTAACACTTATAGGATTTTGTCGACTAATCGATTAGTTGATTTAATTGAAAGAGCTGTGCGCTTTGAGAGGTGGTTAAGACTAGAAAAGAACAATATAAATGTAGTTAATTAACCATCTGTAAAACTGAGTTTCTCCACAATTAATCCTGCAAAAGCACCACTTTAAATCTTGTGTTTACCATAAATGTGCTCAGAAGTTTCTTGGAAATAAGTAATTAAGCATGAATAAGCATAAAAAATGACGAATCGACTAAAGAAATCTTAGTCGACTAAGACCAAAACGACCGATTAGTCGACTAATCGACTAAGAGGTGGCAGCCCTATAAGATATATCTCAAGACATACATCTAGACATTTCAAACCTCTTTCTGCTCGTAGGCGCAGGGATAAGACTAAAAATACCTCGTACTCATTGGCTGCATTTACATACGTGACGTAACACTTAATACATTTAGATTGAAGTGCCTCCTATAAATCCCGGTACTCGTGGATTCTTTTCACCAACACGCAGGAATAACAATGTGATACTCGTCATCTTTCACTCAGCTGGAAACTAGACGGCCCAATAAGGACGTGAGACATTTGAAAGCATATTAAAGCCTCTATAATTAGACTCTTTATGAGATGCAAAGGTCAGACTCTGAGCAACGCTGAGACACTTCAAGACGCATTTAATATAATGAACATTATGAGAAATCATGAAGGATATAAAAGGAAATACCTGCAGGAATATAACAGTCACAACACTGATTTATGATGCAGCATTACAGGACAACCAGTCCTCCAAACCATACGGTAATCTAATCTAATGTGAATACTTTCACCCAGGAAACGCATGTTTGTTCCTCGGGAGTGTTTTGAATCAAACCAACATCTTTTTTGTAAATGTCTAGTCGTTTTGGTGTCTAAATTTAACTGTCGTCGCCACATAAACCTTACTCTTTTCTCTGCGAAACACCATAGCTGTTTGGCGCTCTTATACCTAGACTCTAGAAACCTAGATATAGGTCGCAGTTGCTGCTTGAACAAACGACTAACGTGGGCGTTGGAGACAATATATTGTTTCTTTTAGCGTCATGGCGATATCAACCACCGCAATAAAAACAGAAAACTGCATTCATAATGTAGCTGTCATTCTTTTTATTGTGCTGCCTTTTATATTCAACTCAATGTTCAATTTCTTCAATAAAAAAAATTTGGAAATGATTTCTTTTCATTTGTTTTAAATCCATCAAGCAGTTTGTTGAATTTTAGCAGAATACTGAAAGCAGCAGAACCGAGAACACGTTAGCATCTGTTTATTTATCGGACGAGATGCAGAACGTGACGTAGCTCTGTTTGTTGCGTGAAGTTAGAAAAAATCTCTGTTTCCTTTTCTTTTCAAAACGGGACACGAACCCCCGGTCTCCTGGGTGGAAATCCTGTGTTTGTTTGACCCCTCCCCCACACCTCCCCAAACTGCCTCCTTACCAGGACATTTGGCGCTCTTATACTTCCTCACCTTACCTCCCGCATTGCTGTCGGTGCCCGATCTGTGCTGCCTGCCCGATCTTGCGCATGCGCATAACGGATTGTGCAGGCAGCACAGATGATAAGAGAGATGATAATCCTGTTTACTGCACTATCTGTTCCACGCTTGCGTACCTTTTGCAACTCGGGAAATTTCATTCATTTCACAGTGCTCGCAAAAGTGTGGAGGAAACTGAAGGTCTGCAGTGACAGAAAGACTCCACATGGAACCAACATGGTGTACGTTCAACAACTCCTTTATTATTTTGGATTGTCAACCACGTAAACACCTCGTAATGCATAGCGTAAGCTACAAAATTAGAAAACATCACGACATCCCTACACTACATATCACAAAAATAACAATGTCACCAAGGCGTAGTACACAGACGTCGATAGTGACAATAACTACTTAATTTAAATAGCTTCATAAAACGGATCCGCCGTGAACTGCATAATGAATAACATAAAATGTAGCATACAAAAATATTATTCCCGCGGTGGAAAGGTGCGCAAGCTTGGAACAGATCGTACAGTGTCGTAAACAGGATTATCATCTGCGCATGCGCATAAAGGATCGTGCAGGCAGCACAGATCGGGTACCGACATATGCTCCCGTCAGAACCACTACGGCCACTAGAGGGCGCCGCCACTAGAAACCTAGATATTGTTCAGAATGATGCTGGAACATACCACTTATTGGGGAGTTTTTTGTGTTTTAGGAACTGCTGATTGGTACAGTTTAACATTGAACATTAAAGGTTATAAAAAGCTTGGGAAGATGTTTCTCCAGCATGAAAGTGATTATTATAATTAGCGCTGCAAAGACGAATCAATTAGTTGTCAACTATTAAATTAATCGCCAACTTTTGAGTCAAAATCCCTGATTCCAGCTTCTAAAATGAGAATATTAACAGCTCCACAGTCTGTCCACAGTGTACTATTTAAACCAGAGCGAGATGAATCAATACCTCCATAGAAAAGTCATTTTTCATAACAAAATATGACCTTGTTAGCGTGTTGAGTTTGAGGATTTGTTGCTTTTCGGATTCGGATTGTTAGTTATCAAAACAAACGAGTGACTGAGAATGACTCAACATTAAGTATGACAGGTGCATGATTCATTAAAACATACTGCAATTATAGCAGAGCTGCAAATACGTATTGATTGGTTGTCAACTATTAAATTAATGGCCAACTAATTTCATAATCGATTAATCAGTACACGTCATTTTTTTATGAAAGTCTTCTCTGATTGCAGCTTTTTAAATATGAATATTGTTCTAGTTTCTTCTCTCGTCTGGGACAGTAAACTGAATATGTTTGAGTTGTGGACAACACAAGACATTTGAGGATGTCATGTTGGGCTTTTTTGGGAAATACTGATCCACATGTTTCACTCGTTTTCTGACATTTTAGAGACCCAACGACTAATCGATTAATCGAGAAATGAATCGACAGATGAAAATAACCGTTAGTTGCAGCCCTACTAAGAAGGTTTGGGATTTTAAAGGGTCAGTTTTGACGCAACTAAGTAATATTATGTGCCAATTTTCAATATGATTGTCTCATCAGAATGCAAGTGTTTGAATTATTCGAGAAAACAAATCAACAATGGAAGTCGTCGTTAGCTGCAGCCCTAGCTGTATTGCTGAAAGAATTAGTCGTTTTGTCAATAGTGGATGTATAGAAAAAATGAATAAACAATAATGCAAAATAATCAGTTACGTTAACGTTATGACCGTTATCAAGCACAAATGCCAGACATCCATAGTTAACTCGTCATCTTGGACTTTGGGAAAACAGTGATCCACATTTTTCACCATTTTCTGACATTTTAGAGACAAGACAACAGACAACTAGTCCATTCATCCAGAAAATAACCCACACATTAAACAATTATGTAAATAACTGTTAGTTGCAGGGTTCAAAATCAACTTTTTGTCCACCAGCCAAATGCCAAATGCCTATAGTGATTGTTCAAATGTTACCAGCAGCCACTCAATAGATTACCATTGTTGGTTATTTTTTTACAAATCTACCTTCTACTTGCATCCCCCCCCCCCAGTATTTGGCTGGTGAATGGTTGCTGATTTTGGACCCTGGTTGGTTGCAGCCCAGAGCCCGCAGCGGTGTGCCTACCTGCGCAGTCCTTCCCCTTGCCTTTGCACTCTCCGCTGTGGGAGGGGTAAGTGGCCCGAGCCTCGGGCAGGTAGAGCAGCACGGAGAGCAGACAGGCGGACACCAGGTACCGCTCGGGACCCCCCCTCCTCCTCCCAGCGCCTGACACCATGATGAACATGATGATCCTCCGTGCCTAAATTCCAGACACACAAACACAACTCGCTTCTCTCTCTCTCTCTCTCTCTCTGCAGGTTTCACTCAGTTTAAATCCCTTTGGGAAGCAAAAAATAAAAAGCAGAAAAATCTGAAAACACCCCCGGTTGCCTCACGCTATGTCCAGGGGGGGAAAGAGAGCCCTTAAACGGGGGAGAAAAGAGCTGAAGATGGAGCAATGTGCGGAGAGATATTCCGCGTTTTTTTTTAGGAAGCCGGGCAGGCTCTCCGGTTCGTGCAGCGAGGAAGCAGAGGATGCAGCGGCAGCATCCCCGCCATGCATGCGTCCCTCCGTCCGTCCTCCGCACCGAGGCTTCCTGCGCCCTATCCAACCAGGGTAGAGGCTGTATCGGCCGGGTGTTGGTGGGATCCTTTCCCCTCCGCGCTGAGAGCGAGTCTCCCGGGCTGTGGGTGTCAGGGGACGCGGTGCGTAGAGAGAGAAGCTGCCGCTGCTGCAGCCACAACAAAGAGATCCGCTCGGTCCGGACTGAGAGGAGAGGAGAGGAGAGGAGAGGAGAGAGAGAGAGAGAGAGAGAGGGAGGGAGAGAGAGAGAGAGAGAGAGAGGACAGACAGGAGGGTCACGTGAGAGGATGCAACACTCCCCATCCACCTCCACGCCCCTAACGCACGCGCGCACGCACGCAACGCACACACATCTTCAGAAACCCGCAGAATGCAGAAAAGCCACAGGAGAGAAAAAGGGATTTGAACAAATGTGAAGAAAATGAATATTTCTATCTGAACATTTTCCATCATCATCATCAGAGGACTTCATCTGATTTAAAGTCTTTACAAAAAAAGCTAAAGTTTACAGCCAAGCACAAGTTAAACTACAGTTATTAATTAGCACTGCAACTATCGATTATTTTTCATCGTTGATTAATGTGTTGATTCTTTTCTGGATGAATGCATTGTTCATCCAGAACAATGCAATCATGTAGTTGTTTGGTTTATACAAATGTCAGAAAATGCTGAAAAATGTCGATTAGAGCTGCAAACGATTAACCGATTAATCGAGTTGTCAGTTATCAACTATTACGTTTTTTTCTTTTTCTTGGTGGTATTTAACAGCCAAGTACACAACAAAAACAGATCCCCACCCAACACACAACCCACCCTCCCTAACATCCTCTTGTGGTTACAAAAAAGGAAAATCATTTTGAAACTGCTTATACAAAAAGATCTAGACCTAAAGGCAGTGGTGTAGTCTACGTGATACGCAGGTAGACGCAGTATACCCACTAAGAAAGCTCCATGATTTCCATATACCCACTTAGAAATGCCAAATGACAGGCAACAACATACTTTACATTATATTTTTGATATATTTTAAATTGTCTGTTTTTTTTCTTCACATCACTAAATAAAAGGTATTTCCACCGCAAATTGGTGCATAAAAGTGTATCTGAATGCAAGAAAAGTCGTTGACGCTCAAAACTTCCCTGGGGGAGGACCCCCATCCCCCAAATGCAGATTCTGGCCAATATACAGTACAGTATACCCACTGCAATACATTAGACTACACCACTACCTAAAGTGATTATCCTATCACAGACAGAGAACATTGTACTAATCCAGAGGTGTAACCTATTTTCTAAGACTTGTCATCTCAGCCTTTTATATCCTTCAATTTATCAAAATAATAATAAAAAAATGGTCCTCACATACATACCTCATAAAACTTGCACGTACTTACTTATTTTGACCAATTTGTAGTGAAACAATACATCTCTCAGCCATCTAATCGCCAACTATTTTGATAATCGATGAATCAGTTTGAATAATTTTTCATAAAAACGAAAAAAGGAATCCAGTCTGTCTGTAATGAGAGGACAGACAGGATGGTCCTCCCCCCATCCCCCTCCACGCCCCTGACGCACGCACTTCAGAAACACACGGAGAGAGAGTGAGAGAGAGAGAGAGAGTGCAGAAAGGCCAAAAGAAAGAAAGACATTTTAAAGAATGTGAAGAAAAGAAATCACTTTTTTCAGGAACAGAATTGACTTTATTGTCGTTGTAAGTACATAAAACTTCCCTCTGGAAGGATATATGGGCTGAATCTCATCCCCCTCCTCGACTCCTCGGTCCTCGGCTGAACCTGAAGTTGTTCTGTCCCTCCTCGGTGAAGGACGTCTCAAAGCTCTCATTTCTGCACCGAGGACAGAGGAGCTATGATCGAGGATAGTGTTGCAATGGTTCCCAATCAGTCTGTTGGTTGTGTGCTGCTAGGATGTTTTGTGCCTTGTTTATTTTGTCGTTGTTGTTGTTGTTATTTTTTGTTAGTCTGGCTCCAAACGTTAGTGATTGGTTACGGCAGATCCAGAGTGGCTCTGGGCAGATCCAATAGCTTTAAACTTCAACAGAGTACCCGCTTCCAAATTGTCAATGGAGAGAGGCCAGACTCTCTGTACAAATGAAATGGACCAGAGTCTGGTAGGACCAGGCTAATGGACCAGAGTCTGGTAGGACCAGGCTAGTGTACCAGAGTCTGGTAGGACCAGGCTAATGGACCAGAGTCTGGTAGGACCAGGCTAGTGTACCAGAGTCTGGTAGGACCAGGCTAATGGACCAGAGTCTGGTAGGACCAGGCTAGTGTACCAGAGTCTGGTAGGACCAGGCTAATGGACCAGAGTCTGGTAGGACCAGGCTAGTGTACCAGAGTCTGGTAGGACCAGGCTAATGGACTAGAGTCTGGCAGGACCAGGCTAATGTACCAGAGTCTGGTAGGACCAGGCTAGTGTACCAGAGTCTGGTAGGACCAGGCTAATGGACCAGAGTCTGGTAGGACCAGGCTAGTGTACCAGAGTCTGGTAGGACCAGGCTAATGTACCAGAGTCTGGTAGGACCAGGCTAATGGACCAGAGTCTGGTAGGACCAGGCTAGTGTACCAGAGTCTGGTAGGACCAGGCTAGTGGGGCTAGTGTACCAGAGTCTGGTAGGACCAGGCTAGTGTACCAGAGTCTGGTAGGACCAGGCTAGTGGGGCTAGTGGACCAGAGTCTGGTAGGACCAGGTTCATTTTTTGTACCTCCCAACTGCAAATCAAATTGCAGAGAATAAAGAACAAAAAAAAAGTGCTACTCTCTTGTGCGCGCACACACACACATACACACATACACACACACACACACACACACACACACACACACACACACACACACACACATTACGCTGCGTTCTAAGACAGCAGCAGTCATTGGGGTGCAGACAGCAAAATAAATGTGGACTGCTGTACATATGAATTACAGTTCTTAACTTTCTGTAGCTTTCTCAGCGTGTGGTTCAGGAGAACAGGCCGAGTGATTGCACAGCAGGAGTCACGTCCTCAGTGATCAGACGAGGAGGAAAAATAAGAGGTAAGTACCTTAGCGTCGCTTACGGCCCGATCACGTATCCACCGCATCCATCTGTTGTTGCCATGGTGATATCATGTCCCTGGAGTATAAGCAGCGAGTGGCTAAAGGTCTCTGCTCAGTTTAAAAGAGTGTGATGGAGCTTAAAAGTGTGTGTGTGTGTGTGTGTTTGTGTTGTGGTGATAGAAGACCAGAGCCTATGCATGAGTCATTTTAATGATGTGAATGTTTAAAAGAGGTAGGGAAGGTGAAGTGAAGGAGTTCAAGTACCTCGGGGTCTTGTTCGCGAGTGAGGGGAGGATGGAGCGGGGCGGTATTACACTCACTCTATCGCACCGTTGTGATAAAAAGAGAGCTGAGCCAGAAGGCAAAGCTCTCCATCTACAGGTTAATTTTCGTTCCTACCCTCACTGCAGGAATTTCCGCTGGATGCATGTATTTTCACAGATGTCCGTCCCCTTCCTCTGTCTCTGTGTTGGCGTTCTAACCTCCGGCTGATTTGTGAGGACTATGGTCTAACTGCTCCTCAGATCTCTGCAGGGTAAATCCAGACAGATAGCTAGACTATCTGTCCAATCTGAGTTTTCTGTTGCACGAATAAAACTACTTTTGAACGTACACATGTTCCACCAAAACAAGTTCCTTCCAGAGGCTATTTAGCAGCAGCTCCGTGCGGGGCTTAGCGCTGCCCAAGACGATTGCGATTGGTTTAAAGAAATGCCAATAAACCAGAGCACCGGAATGCTCTGTGGACTAGCCAGACCTTCCTCCGCAGCTTCCAACTTTCTTTTATGGAACAAATTGAACATTGAAGTGAACCGGCACAACAACAAAATAGAGGCAGTTACATTGTGTGTTACACTGACAAGTGCAGTTTTCTGTTTTCGGTTATGTTTACATGTTTTGTTTCCTCATATTGTCTGTCTAAATAAAGAGTACCTGTATGACCTTGGTCAGATTAAACGGTAACATGGTCTCAGTTTCCACTCCTACGCCGATGATACACAGCTCTATATCAACACCAAACCATCCTCAGCTTCCTCTCCTCTCACTGGTCAACTGTCTGCATGACATCAAAGTCTGCATGTAAACCAACCTACTCAAACTGAACAGCAATAAAACAGAGATCTTGGTTGTGGCCCCCAAAGGCGCTGCTACAGAAGTTTGGCGATCCCATCTTGGATGTTGATGGGTGCACCATCTGCCCATCCACTGAGGTCCGCAACCTTGGTGTAATCCTGGACTACACCCTGTCTTTCCAGACTCACATCAAATCCATTACCAAATCTGCCTTCTTTTCATCATAAAAACATCTCCAGACTCCGGCCATCACTCTCTGACTCTGTGTCAGAAACCCTCATTCATGGTTTCATTACCTCCCGTTTGGACTACTGCAACGGAGTCCTGTCTAGGGGTCCCCAGCAAAACCCTAGACAGGCTCCAGTATGTCCAAAACTCTGCCGCCAGGGTCCTCACCCACACCAAGACCTGGCAGCACATCACCCCAACCCTCATCCACCTTCACTGGCTCCCAATTAAGTCCCACATCAAATACAAAATCCTCCTCCTCTCCTAAAAATCCCTCCATACCCCTGGCCCCACAGTACCTCTCGGACCTCCTCCATCCATACACCTCACCCCGAAACGATCCTCGGACACTGGCCTGCTCTCCATTCCCCACACCAGACCTTCGGAGATAGAGCCTTTAGTGTTGCAGCCCCATCCATCTGGAACCCCCTCCCTGCAGATATCCACAATGCTACATCCCTAAAAAACTCCTGATACACCAGCTGTTCACCACGGCCTACAACCTCCTTTAGCTTAGCCACAGTTATTCTGTAAAGTGTCCTTGGGTTTCATGAAAGGCACTTTATAAATAAAAGTTATTATTATTATGTGAAATCTCACAATAAAAGTCTTTGTGGGTGAAGTATCAGCTTCCTCAATTTCCTTTCAGAACTGAACACGACTCATTAAACTCTCCGTGTTGACTGGATTAATATTTACACAGCTCTGATTGGCTCTCAGCGCTGCTGGCACCGCACCAAGACCAACTAGTGGACCAATTTGGCTCGCCACGTTTCATCCAGCTACTGTTAGTTTCTTGAGCATGTTGTTCTCTCTCTCTCACATGGAGTCAGCGGAAGAAAGTAACTAAGTACATTTACTCCAGTACTGTATACTTCAGTACCAAATGTTGAGGTACTTGTACTTTACTTGAGTCTTTTCTTTTCATGCTGCTTTCTGCTTCTACTGCGCTACATTTCAAAGAGAAATATTGGACTTTTTACTCCACTACATTCATCGGTTACAGCTTTAGTTACTAGTTACTTTACAAGTTCAGATTTCTGCACACAGAACCCATGTAGTTTATAATATCTGATGTTTTATTCTGAAACTCTGTAGCATGTAAAGCTTATATTTTACCCAGGGAGACTTTAACGGCCCCCATAATGTAGGAATTGAGATTTCCAGGACACAGTATATATTTAGACAGACAGTATGAGGAAATAAAGCACGTAAACATGTTCTAGTAGAAACCAAAAAAAAACGATGAACCTAAAAAAAAAGCATGATAAACCAGGCCCCCCAAACAGAAATGTTGTCAGACTGTGACATCCAGACGTTTCAGATATAAGATGGTATTGTAAAAGGATCAAGTGTCTCACTATATAAATATAATGTATTATTATTATTATTCTAAAGTAAACTAGCCAACAATATACCGGCCTACAAGTCCAGCTGAAATGATCAGACCATTGACCCTCCTCTTGTCCTCGGGTCAAATTTGACCCATTTTCATAACGTGTCTCAAAAAACGTCGAAAGTGCAGAAAAAACAAAATCAACAAAAACGGAGAAAAAAACTGTCAAAAATGTCATGAAAAGCAACTACAGTGTAGAAAAAGACGACACAAAAGTTTAAAATTTTGACCCAGAAAAACAAAAAGTTTGACTTGAACGACTCGATTACTACTTTCATTGAATTGTGGATATTCATTTATAGCATTTGAAAAAATGTCAAACGGATTCAAAACCTGACTTAACTTTGACATCCACACACGTCTGTGATTCTCCACCAACATCCGTTCCTCTAATATTAGTCAAAATCATTCATCATTTCACAATCAGGTAAAATCTCCTATAAATTATATTTATTGTAGGGCTGCCACCTCTTTAGTCGATTAGTCGACTAATCGGTCGTTTTGGTCTTAGTCGACTAAGATTTCTTTAGTCCATTAGTCATTTTTTATGCTTATTCATGCTTAATTACTTATTTCCAAGAAACTTCTGAGCACATTTATGGTAAACACAAGATTTAAAGTGGTGCTTTTGCAGGATTAATTGTGGAGAAACTCAGTTTTACAGATGGTTAATTAACTATATTTATTTTGTGCTTTTCTAGTCTTATCCACCTCTCAAAGAGCACAGCTCTGTCAATTAAATCAACTAATCCATTAGTCGACAAAATCCTATAAGTGTTAGTCGACTAAGGAGTTCTTTAGTCGAGGACAGCCCTAATTTATTGACCATGATGGTTTCCTGATGATACTTACACACTTACTTCATACTTTTCCAATGCAGGACTTTGACGTGTAGTGGCGTATTTTAACAGTGTGGTATTAGTACTTTTTACTGCAGTAAAGGCTCTGAATACTTCTTCCACCGCTGCAGGAGACAGCAGCGGAGGCGGTAGATGTGAGGCCTCTGCGGTGCTGTTGGACACGGTCGGTTCCACGCTGGCGGCTCTAACATCTCTCCGGGGCGCTATCGCCGCCTGACAGACGGCAGAGAGCAGCGAGCCCGTCCTAAATCACTCACCACGCTGCGGCTGATTAGTTTCCTGGACGAGGTTAAAGACCTTCCAGAAGGTGTGGAAGGAGAGGCGCCACAGCAGGAATAAAATAAAAATAAAAGCCCGCCTGGATTTATTTCCAACCCAGTTTCACGGTTTCTGAAATAGTCAAAGCCATAGGTGTAGATTTTGGGTGTGTGCAGGGGATATGTCCCTCACCCCCCAATATTTAGAAGAAGAAGATTTGTATTCCTCATATGAAAGAATCCTCTCCCCAAAAGAGGTATAAAAGTATATGTGGTATAAAAATAACCATTCAAGGGGCTCAAAACATGCACAGAAAACCAAGAGCTGTCTCTACTTACAGAACACAACAGGAAGTGGAAAATACAGATAGATTTATGTTGATTTAAACTTCCCAGCTTCTGGTTTTAACACGGTCTCATTCTCTAACAGATTTGTTGATGAGATGAACATGATTCCTTAAAAAAAATAAAATATAAACATCCGCAAACACGTGTGATCATTTGCCTATGCAGGTTTTGAACAATACAGGAGGTTAATTAACAATTTCCTTTACAGAAATAAAGACATTTGCATCATAGTTGATGCAATGTTGCATGAAAATTCACCAGAATCTAGGAAATTAAGTGTTTGTATTTTTATTTTATGGGGGACAACACCCATTATAATGTGTCTCCCCCCCACAATGTGGAAACCAAACCTACGCCCTTGGTCAAAGCAACCCAGCTTCCCAGGTAATAAGACCGACTTCATAACATTACAAGAAGCACATAAAAACCATGATTGACATATTGAGAATAAATGTTGATTAAAGCAGCGGTTATAGTCCTAAAAATACCAATAACAGCAAAGCGATACAGTCCCGACTAATGGATAGAAGACGTGGCGCATGCACAAAACATTCTTGACAGTTGAAATACAAAAATGTTTTTGGGGCTTTTTTCCCTTTATTTCAGAGTGACAGTGGATAGACAGGAAAGGTGGGAGAGAGATGGGAGGGGGAAGATGACACGCAGCAAAGGGCTGCAGATCAGATTCGAGCCTGGGCGCTGCAAAGGCCTCAGCCTACACAGGGGCGCACGCTCTTACTGGGTGAGCTAGAGGCCGCCCCAATCCTGTCTGTTTACACAAATCAATAGATTCAGCTGCGTGACTATTTCATGAACTGCCGCGAGACTGGGTTGTTATTTCACGGCACAGTGACACTGAGCCAAAGATCACACAGACAGGCGGTTTAAATCTCCTCACAGGCCGAATAAATGAATAACTAACGCTCACGTTGATGGCCGAGATGCTCTGAATCTCAGCTGCTTCGTGGTGAATGTAGAGTCGAGCACAGAGGCCGTCGTCCTCCGAAAGACGCACACATTAGTCGTTTGTTCAAGCAGCAACTACGACCTACGTATATCTATACTGAACAAAATCATAAATGCTACACTTTTGTTTTTGCTCCCATTTTTCATGAGCTGAACTCAAAGATCTGAGACTTTTTGTCTTAGATCTGTACACAAAAGGCCTATTTCCAATCCAGTAAAACTGCACATTTTAGAGTGACCTTTTATTGTGTCCAGCCTAAGTCACACCTGTGCAATAATCATGCTGTCTAATCAGCATCTTGATATGCCACACCTGTGAGGTGGATGGATTATCTCGGCAAAGAAGAAGTGCTCACTAACCCAGATTTAGACAGATTTGTGAACAATATTTGAGAGAAATAGGCCTTTTGTGTACATACAAACAGTCTTAGATCTTTGAGTTCAGCTCATGAAAAATGGGGGCAACAACAAAAGTGTTGCGTTTATAATTTTGTTCAGTGTATATCTAGGTTTCTAGAGTCTAGGTATAAGAGCGCCAAACAGCCATGACGTTTCGCCAAGAAAAAAGTAAGGGTTATGTGGCAACGACACCAAAACGACTAGACGTTTAGAACAAACATGCGTTTCCTGGGTGAAAGCATTAAAATTAGATTACTAAATTTTTTTTTTTTAAACTAATTTTGATGTGTTAACGACATGTTACCTTCTCTGGTTTAGATTTGAGGACGGCTGATATCGTTGTACGGTTTGGTGCAGAGGTTGAACTCACTGTGTGGCTCTCAGTTTCTGGGCCCTATGGGGGAAAAAGTGAGAAGAAAATGGTAATACTTCGGGGGAGGAGAGTCTCTGCCAAAACCTCTCCAATCATGCAATCAATAACAGAATAAAACAAAACACTGGGGGTGAAAACAGCTCGATGAAATGGAAGGATATTAAATGTGACTTATAAGCCGATCTTTGTTGGCAGATTCTTCCAGACTATTAACAGAAAGGTTCTTATTTATTTCCACGTTTTCATACAACTCAAGCTCCAGTTTTTACACGTGTGTGTCGACAGACCTTTAAAGCCGTTGTTTACGGCAGGGCAGCCTCTCCGGAGCGCCATAAATGTCTCTAAAAGAAACGTAAAAACGTTCACGAGACTGTAAACATTCGCTTGTGAGGTTTGTGCCGTGTTTGAGAGGAAACTTCCATTTCATTTTCTTCCTTTTCATCCTTTGTTATTTTAATCTTTAGATTCAGATCCCGGTTAATCATTTAACAGAAACCTCCATTCACATATTCAGACATCTACCGTCTGAAGTTATTTTCACATATAAGGACGTATAGGACAATTTGCACTACCCTACCCCACCCACTGTTCTATTTATTTATTTACAAATGTACATACTATAATTACACCTATACATATTCATATTCTGCTGCTCTTCATACTAGTCATCCTGCACATACACTTAGTATTATATTATTACTACTCTTATGTTATCACACTGCACATAGCTGTACATACTGTACATATCTGTCTATATGATTCATCAGAATATCCATATTTATTCTGTTTTTCAATACACTGCATATACTGTATGTATATTATTCTTACTACTAGTATGTCACTGCTATTACTTTGCACATAGCTGTACATATTGTTCATACATTGATCATATTAAATAGCCATATTTATTCTGCTCTTATAACACTGCACTATATTTCTTGTCCTGTCTATGCACCACCTGTATATAATTTTATACATATTGCACTTTTTCTGCTCTTTTTGCACTTCCTGTTGGATGTAAACTGCATTTCGTTGTCTTTGTACTTGAACTCTGCACAATGACAATAACGTTGAATCTTTCTGTCTTTCTTCTAAAACAGGAGCCCAGCTTTTAAACTAGTTTAGGGACTTAGGCAGGTGGCTTGGATCTTATTCCACCGGGTGAAAAACTAATGGAAGTGCTGTTTTGTCCTAATTTCTCACTAAGCTTTATCTGCTCTGCTCTCCTGTTCCTCCGGGGTTTTAACAAAAGTCCGGCAGTCGCTGTCAGATTATTCCTCCCACCATATGTCTCAACAAGAGAATCACAGATTATACTGGCCACGGCCATCACGTATTCCTAAAAGAGCCTGGAATGGACTTCTTGAGCGATTTCCTCGAGAGTTTCCTGAAAACAGTCATTTAAAGCTTTAGTGCGTAACTTTTTGATATTAATGAACGTCTGTTACATTCAAGCCGTTGCCAAATGAGTTGCTACAAAGCTAATTAAGACTATCAGCTCCACACAACTCTCTCTGGATTTCTCAGCATGGCTATGTTCAGAAGATTGTGGCGTCTGGCAACTTTCCCGTGCAGAAACTCGAGTGAAGATAATGACCTCTTCTGATGAGTCCGTCATGTTTTTATTAATCCTCCGTGTCCTCCTTGGCTACTAGCAACTGTGTGGAGGAGGGGGACACATGTTCATGATCACGTATGGCTTGAACTACGCACTACAGATTTAACTTGAACGGTAGGAAGGCTGGTATCATGTGGACGCGCCGACAGTGTTGTCATTACTGCGAATTCCTCATGGGGGCGACAGAAACTACGCACTATAGCTTTAATGTGACACAGATTATAAGGACAGTAGACAATTGGTACAACATGTTCAAATGTGTGCAAGCAAACATATAAATTAACATATATGTAGAGTAATGTTTCTTCAGTATAAAGGAAACATTTCCATTTTCCTTCTAATTAAAATAACCGGAAGCTTAGGCCTACTTTCTACTTGTACTCCTCTACATCTCAGAGGTAAATATTGTAGCTACTTTTTACAGCTTTCAGTTTTTCTTCCCCTTCCCGTCCATGTATCTCCAGATGTGTTGATGTTGCATGTTTGTAATAAATAATCTTGTGGAGATGTGCAAAAAATGATCAACCAGAACAGTGGTCATCCCTAAACATACGATATGCAATGCTTTCTACATAACCCATCATGTATCTAACCGACCAAACACACATTTGGTGTAAAGAGCTGGAAAGACCCAAAACAACTACGCAGTGAGTTAGTGATATACAGAAGGGCAGAGCAAGTTTAAATATCTTTTATAGTATAAATATATTTCCATCTTGTAATGCCACTGTTTCGGGTATTTTTAAATATAAAGTATATAGTATATAGTATATATACACAAATTAAAGCTTGGCGAGCCACGCAATGAGTACCACTGAACTAGACCAAAGCATTCTAAAGAATGGCTTTGTATGATATCGTACAAAAACCTATGCTCAACATTCATATGATATCCTACGAAATTAGCCTACAAGTCCAACAAAAGGTGACTGTCTACGCTGATGTTAAGTTTAGACACAAGATTCTTGGGCTACATTTACATCACTACGTTTTGGTTTAACAAGATATATCTTTTTCTACGTTTCCCCCTCTCATTCCCCCTGCTCTGGCCTTTCCCCCTCTCATTCACATTTATGTCCAGTATACCAGGATGTTGATGAGATATGAGGTTTGGGCGTGTTAGTTTATCTTCTACTGCAGCTAGAAACACTTGGTGCACAGAGATCACTTTTGGCTCAAAACTCAAATGTTTAAAAACGTAGCCTCAGAAGACAAATGAGGAACACTGAAGGCCGCTAAGCCTCCTCCTAAATCAAAGACATCACTCTGTGACATAGAGACATGAGGACGTGACCTCTGTTTCCTTTCAGCCCTGCATCATTGTTTCCAGGAGACGCTCAGGCTGATCACAGAGGACCGGCCGTTTAAATGGCTCGTTAAGGGTTGTTGTGGTGTGATTAGCGATGGGTTAAACTCGCTAGCCTCCTCTCTCCGGCGCTGCAGGGATGGATTGGATTATGCCTCTCCCCCCCCCTCTCTGTTATCTGCACCAGCAGAGGGGGTCGACCCTCCCCTGTATAATAGCCCGCGCTACAGATGGCGGAGGAAATTAGAGTCTGCACGCTAGGATCCGGATCAGAGATAAAACCTCCGAAAGCAGCCGAGTCAGCCTCAGGTGGACGTCTCGAAACATCAGAGAAGATTTTGCGTTATATCAATGTTTCATTTGACCAGAGGTGGGTAGAGTAGCCAAAAATTGTACTCAAGTAAAAGTACTGTTACTTCAGAATAATATGACTCAAGTAAAAGTAAAAAGTAGTCATCCAAATAATTACTTGAGTAAGAGTAAAAAAGTACTTGGTGAAAAAACTACTCAAGTACTGAGTAACTGTTGAGTAACGTCTGATTTATTTTTTTAACATTTAGCATTCAATCAGACGGACAAAAAATACAAAATAATCATATTTAGACAAATTATAGTTCATCCAATCAATTAAATTAATTTAAAGTAATTAATTAATTATAAAATAGCTTAAATTAAAATAATCCAGGTAAATTCAAGTACTTAAAAAATAATATCAATAAAATAATAATACATAAAAAAATAAATAAGCACAACTAACACAAATTTCCAAACCTTTACACTTTTTTTACCAGACTCTGCAGGCAGAACTAGAACAAGGTAACGGAGCTGCTGTTTGGTACTTTTACTAAGGTAAACATGCTTTCATTCACAAAGGTGGATCACTTGTTATCGGGTTCAATCGCCGTGGTAACTTATGCTGGACGCCTAACCTGGTCGGGAGCAGGTTAAGTTGGAGATCAGAGATCAACCGGTGTTAAAGCACCGCCTACTGACCAGTCAATACTCCACTGATAACGGCTTCACCGTTCTTAGAAGATCAGGTGGAGCTCGGTGCGCGGAGAGAGAGAGAGAGAGGGGGAGAGAGAAAAAGAGAGGGGTGTGCTCATACAAAATATATTTAGAGCCCGACAGCCCCGTTATCATTCCCTGATGGGTATATTTGCCGTGTGTAGGCCTAATGCGCACAGCGGTTTTATGTTTTTTATATTTTTTATTTGCTCTCACGATCGCTCTCACTGCCATGGTTGCAACTGAAATAAAAGGCTAAAGCAACGACAGTTTATTGAAAGTACAAGTGTAATTATGGTCAGATCTTGTGCCTGACTGATGGGGAAGTGATATTGATATGAGTTGTGCGCATCTACAGCGTCGGCAATTTTTTATTTTTTTTTGCCAGCTTTCCTTCCCGTTTTAGGAAGCAGCGACTGTATTGCGTTTTGCCTGTAAAACCATGTATGTGTTCATTTTTATGTAGAATTATAGTTTGCTCTTCTTATGTAAAATATGTGGCTATTGTTGGTCATGTTGTGCAAACATCACCTCTTTTATGTGAACACGCGCGGCTGGATTGGGAAACCCTGGGTTGGTTGAACTAGTTGATAACCACCGTCATGACACAGTTTATGCGGGACCGCGGTGGTTAGGTTAGGTGAAGCCGGGTAACTGAAATAAATCCAGGGCATGTTGATCTTGCTTCGTAGTACAGGGCGCGGTTCCTCCTCGTCTGTGACGTTTCTGACATTACCATTTTTGTTTTGCTGCGACTGTAAAAGCTAACCCATCCCGCTGCTAGGTTTGAGGAAGGTGACGAGACTGCACAACTACGTTTGATTGGGTGAAACACAGTCACGTGGTAGAGGCTTTAGCGGAAGTCTCTCTCTCTGTCAAAATAAAACATTAAAATGAGGCGTACGCGGGGGGGATAAAAACAATGACGCGTAGAATACCAAAGAGGTTAAAAAGAAAAGTAACGAGGTCATTGTAGCCTAATGTAGCGGAGTAAGAGTACAGTTTCTTCTTCACAAATCTACTCAAGTAAAAGTAAAAAGTATAGAGATTTAAAACTACTCCTAGAAGTATCATTTTTTCAAAAACTTACTCAAGTAAATGTAACGGAGTAAATGTAACTCGTTACTACCCACCTCTGCATTTGACTTTATTTGAGTTCACTTGACAGGCGCAATCACAGCTTTATAATTCTTCTAGGGCTGCAACTAACGAGGATTTTCGTCGTTGATTATTGTCTGGATGAATGGATTAGTTGTTGGGTCTCTAAAATATGGATCAGTGTTTCCCAAAAAGCCCAAGATGACGTCCTCAAATGTCTAGTGTTGTCCACAACTCAAAGATAGAGAAGAAACTAGAACAACATTCACATTTAACAAGCTGACATCACACAAGTTTTTAATGAAAAATATAGATAGTTGGTGATTAATTTAATAGTTTACAACTCACTGATTAATCTTTGCAGCAAAAGTTTAACGTATAAAATTTGACTTAAGGCACTACAGGTGAATAGGGCAACATTTTTTACATTTTTATCACCATGAAACCCTACCAGTTGATTACTCACATGAATAGGAGAAAAAAAAGTTTTCTGTAATTTTGTTTAATATGCTAATTAGGCTATTTCTAATTAAATATGTGCTTATTTGCATATACAGTATTTTATACTGTAAAGTTTGGGGTATGGAGGTGCTACAAAGTTTGGGGTATGGAGGTGCTACACAAGTGGAGATTCTTCGCTCACAGTGATTTTCAAACGGCCTTTAAATATTTTTATGGCACAATTCCACTAATTTCTACTGAAAGTCATGAATCACAGCCAAAATATGCCTTTTACGGTCCAAGTAAGATCCATGTATCACTGTTTAATGCAGAAACGTCCAAAAGACGTCAATTTATTGTCTTTGTTGAACGTCAAAACGTCCACTGAGGAGTAGGGATGAACGTTGTTGGGACGTCTTTTAAATGTCCACTATTGAGTAATTGTAAGTTGTTATAGCATGCCTCCTTTAAGTGTTTCCTGCTCTAATATTATCTCACAGCGAGACTTCCTTCCAGCGGCGCCGCTGAGAGACGACAGACTCCCGGCGTCTGCCAATCCACAACAAACGCAATAAGCCAATTAGAGATAACTATCACAGAACTTAATTGAATTAGTATCGCTGATGTGCCATCCCTCTCTTTTCATTTAGGCTCTCTGTCTCTCTCTCTCCCTCTTTGTCTCTCTATCTTCCTGTCTCTCTAAATTAAAATTTTCTATTTCAGTTTGCTTTATTGGCATGACAAAATCAAAACATCTGTGTTGCCAAAGCATAAGAACAAACATACATATAAACAACAACAAGGAGTAAATACATCAGACATAATAATACAAGTAAATTGCAATTATGATATAATTGCAAAGAAAAATCTAATTCTGTGCAAGTCCCTCAAAGGGTCTCTCTCTCTCTCTCTGTGTCTTAATGTAGACTGAAAACCAGAAAGTGTGTCGTATTTGTGGTGACTGAACAAGAGCCTCGATGTAGAGGAGGTGGGGACAACCATCGGAGCGTCACTCACAGGGGACAAATCACACATCATTGTATTTTATATGAAAGCATTGGATGGTCTTCTCTCCAAAAATAAACACATGATACAAACTGGTATCTCTTTATCTATAAGGCTCTCTGTTATTCAGAGAAACATTATCAGACTTGCTGAGACATCCTCATCCACCAGCTTGGTCGGAACTGCACCCGACCCCTGGAACAAAATACAACACTTTCTTAAAATCAACTCAATTGTGCCTCTTGGACAATTTCCAAATCTGGTTCTTAACCTGCAAACTTCTACTTGTAATTGCTTTACATAATTGTATTTTCTTATGCAATGAGGGTCGGCCCTCAGTGATCTCTCGAGGATAAATAAAGGTTGAATGAATGAATAAATCAGAAAATGCCAACCGTTTGTTTTAGAGTGGACTGGGAAAATGAGCAGGAACAAGTGGGAGGGGGGCAGACCCATTTTAAATATGCTGATTTTAATCAGTGTTTGAAGAAGGATTAAGATCCTTTACTGCAGTAAAAGTACAAGGTGGGAACAGCCGTCGCAGCAGAAAGTACAGCATCACGCTACGGTGGCGTTTTGTGCCGGATTCTTCCCAGCGTTGGACGCAGGTAGTTCTCGCCACTAGCAGTAATGGGTTTCTCTTCATGGACCACTGACGAGCAAAGAAAACAGGCTCCACCCACCAACAATGGCTGCACCTGATTGGACAAACGCTTTACCCGTGTGGCTGTCTGCTGCCGGATTTCAAAACAGACAAACGCGGCGGCTGGTTTGGAAACTCTCTCTTATTTTTACTAAAGTAGTTTACCAAAATGGGTTTCTGAAAAACATTTTATGTGAGAAATAATCTGCAGCTGCTGATTCGGTCTTCATTTCAGATCGACAACGGTCATTTTAAAAGATTTTCAGGAGTTTTCCAGAGGCGGCGACTAGATCTGGACGCTCCTGATTTTAACATGAAGTAGCCTGCATTCAACTTTATGCAAATGAGGAGCAAGCAACACGACGCCACACCTCCCTAGAAAGTCGGCGTGACGCTCCCAGAATGCATTGCCTGGCTGCTTACAGAGACAATGGCCCTCATTTATCAATTCAATTCATGAAACGTTCGTATCACACCAATCCGAGCGTAAGAACGGTCGTACATTGATAAATAGAGGTCTTCCAAAAGAGCCAGATCTGCCATTGCTGATAAGTGATCAGCTGATGACTTCTCCTTCTCCTGTTAAACTGATTATATGCTGCACCGCAAGGCCACACTGACTTGGAAACTTGCGTACACGAGTTCAGACCAGACGTGAATTTTATCGCAGCCTACGCTCACGTTCAAATTGATAAATGCCGAGCTTTGCATAGGAATCGGCGTACACCTGTCCTACGCCTGTTTTAGGTCGTACGCACGTTTCATAAATGAGGGCCAATGAATGGAAAGCGTGGAAAAGACGCCGCCTGTGGACACCACAGTTTGGGCCCTCTAGACGCAGTGGACGAATCAGAAAAAGCCAACTTTGGGTTTTAGAGTAGATGGGAAAAAAAGACAGTGGGGCAACATCAGGGGAGAAGGACACGTTTTTATATATGCATATTTTAATCAGCTGTGGAAAAGATGTTCTGATCTTTTACTGCAGTAAAAGTACGACAACAAGTCCTCCAAACCAGTGTTCCTCAAACGAGGGTACGTTTCCCACTTTAGACGACTGCAGGGGGCACGTGTCCCCCTAGGGGTACTTTAGAGGACTGCAAGCCAAATCCGGCCCCTTGCAAATTCTGATCCGGCCTGCATATTATTTTTGGGTTTACAATAAATTTGGGCCCACCTAGTTGCGCGCCAAACCAAAAACATGGGAAACGGTTTTTCAACTTGCAATTATGCGACACTCAAAGCAGAATTTGGCAAATTTGCCGACTTTGAGACTTAGAAATTCCGCCCAGAACCAGAAACAGAGAGTTTAATATTCCGGCTGTGAAAGAGCTTGTTGTGAGTCAGCTGGGTGGTAGCCTACTTAGAAAATGTAATCATTGTTTTGCTTGATTTGCTAAATTCTAGAAAGGCTTTGAAACTTTTTAGCTGACTTTTTCAGAGCTTTATGTGGACCAAACTGTAAGTGAGAAGACTATATGAGACATGCAGTAATTGAGTCAAAGATATTTGACTTTTTCAATGAAATAAAAGCAAGTCAATAAACTCTACATGTCTGGCTCTTGATGCGATTCTCTTTTTCCAGTGTGGCCATTAGCAAAATTGAGTTTGACACCCCTGCCCTAGGGGTACTTTGGAGGCCTGCAGGGGGTACGTCAGATTTTTTCCAAAATGCTAATTTTAAAAATATGTCATGCATAATTCATAAAATAATGAATGAACTAAGGGATGGATTTTAAACATTTGAAATGTAGCATTTACATGTTTTTCAGTTACAAGACCATGTACCATTGTTCCTTTTCATTTACACTTTTTCTACCAAAAATGTGACCTTTTTGTTGCCTTATTAGGACCTATTCTTGCCTTCCTGGGTTTTTTCCCCTAAGTTTTAGTCACTTTTGTCGACCTATAGTGTTGCCTTACTTCCTTCCTTCTTTTCACTGCTTTTTCCAGGTTTTTGATGTTTTAAAAGTTTTTGTCTCATTTTTCCATCAGTATTTAAATGTTTTTTTCAGTAAATCTATTGCTGACATCGCTGTATCTTTATATAGACTTGTTTTTATAGCAAAAATGATTTGCGAATACCGAATCCCCTGGTTGAGATTGTGCTGACTCCTCCTCCCATCCTCATTCCATGAACACAGTAAACACATGAATGAAGTAAACAGGGACTGTCCTTCCTTTGCCGTACCTGAAGTTGCTGCATTCTGGCTGCTGTCTGGAGATTCCTTCATGCACAACTCGTATTCTTTCAGATGTTTCAGACCAGATGTTGTAACAGCGGCCATGTTGTGTATAGTTTAGGGTCCTCGCCACCACCAGACAAATCAACATTGTTAATTGAACATGTAGCTGGACTTGACTGGCCTTCTTTTGACTGAAAGTACTGCCAAACAACAACTTTTTCTGCTCACCAGTTCCATGTCCACTTCCTCACAGCCTGCTGCATTGAATGCTCCACTTACGTAAACACCTTCCCGTAATCAACGGCGCCGTCATTACAGCGACCAGCATAGCGCGTAGTGCAAGCGTAGGGTTCGGTTTGGTGGGAAAAAATTCTAAGGTTCCGGAGAAACCGAACCCCGTCAAAAAGCCAATTCCTTCCCATTCATTGATTACACGTCTAGTTGGTCAGAATCAGTTTGGATTGGAGTTCATCAATTCATTGATTGATTGACTTTATTATTCCCAATGGGAGAGTGCAGCCATTTAAAATAGATTCACAGTGGCCCAATCCCAAAGTGAGCCCTGAGGACTAAGGACTAAAGACTCACAGACTTAAGTGATCTCAGGTGCTAAGTGAGTGAGTGAGTGAGTGTGTGAGGCCACATGGGCTCAGATAGGTATAAATGGGATTGGGACAGCACTTTACGAGGTCACATGTTACCTTGGCAACGTTTAATAACAAAGATGTTGCTGACACTTGCCGGTTTGGGAATTTTCAATTTAAGTTTGTTGCTTTCTACACGGCCGAGGCCCAGGAGAGACGTCTACCTGATTCCACATTATTTCAAGCTCTTGTTTTACAAGCTGGACAACAGGTTGGTCCGCTCCGTGGCCGTGTGTCGGGCTGTTGTTTACCTTTTGTAATTTCCGGATTTCCCTACGGTCTCCACGGTAAACGTCACAACGCTTTGAACTGTGGGTAATTCCCTTTGGTGAAGTCTGCATCGATGCAGACTCACGGAAAGGGCTCGGTAAGTGTGTACTCAAACCCTCACGCCCTTTGAAATTCGACATTGGGACAACCATAAGCCCTTACGAATTTCGCGAGAACGCGCACCAAAGTCTGTGAGTCTGTGAGTCCAGACTTTGGGAATGATCATTGTTTCCCCAAGCGTTGTGGAAGACTTAGGTATGTGTATTTAGCGAGGGGTTATGAGGCCTGTACTACGAAGCAAGATCAACTTGTCCTGGATTTCTTTCAGTAATCTGGCTTCACCTAACCTAACAACTGCGGTCCCGCATAACCTGTACTACGACGCTGGTTATCAACTAGTTCAGTCAACTCAGGGTTTCCCAATCCAGCAGCGCGCGCGTTCACATAAAAGAGGCGGTGTTTGCGCACCACGACCAATCGCAAACATCTACCAGAGCCGCATGTTATTTCTCCATAAATATGAAGAACACAGACACGGTTTTACAGGGAAAACGCAATACAGTCGCTGCTTCCTAAAACAGGAAGGAAAGCTGGCAAAAAAAATAAATAAATAGCCGACACTGTAGATTTTTAAATCACAACGCTTATTAATATCACTTCCCCATCAGTCAGGACCAAGATCTGACCATAATAACACTTGTGCTTTCCATAAACTGTCGTTACTTTAGCCTATTATTTCAGTTGCAACCCTGGCAGTGGGAAGCGATCGTTAGAGCAAATAAAACATATAAAAACATAATTCAAACCGATGTGCGCATTGGCGACACACGGCTCAAGAAGCCGATATGTAATCCCCTCCCATTAAAATATATAGGCTATATTTCATAAAAATACCCATGTTAACGGGGTTGTTGGTCTCTAAAAAAATAAATGTAAATGTTTTAACTTTTATGAGCGCACCCCTCTCTCCCTCTCTCTCTCTCTCTGCACCGAGCTCCGCCTGATCTTCTTTAAGAACGGTGACGCTGTTATCAATCGACCTATTGTTTGGTCAGTAGGCGGTGCTTTAACACCGGTTGATCTCTGATCTCCAACTTAACCTGCTCCCGACCAGGTTAGGTGTTCAGCATGAGTTACCACGGCGATTGAACCCGATAACAACTGATCCACCTTCGTAGTACAGAAAATCCTGGGTTGAGCCTTAAGTTAGCTCGTTAACGCCAAATCCTGCTTCGTAGTACAGGCCTCAGGCGTCCTTCCTCAGGAAAATGTTGTTTTTCAAAACAAAAACAATGCAATTTCCCACGTACATTTTTTGTCTCTTTGTGGGATTTTGTTTCTGTTTTTTTTCTGTCACTAACACGTGGTTGTGTTTAGTATCTTTTTGGTCATTTGTGTTTCCTTTGGGGTTGTTTTGGGTCTCTGTGGTCATTTGGCGTCTCTTTGCGTCCCTTTTTCACATTATTTTGTGGCAATATTATTCCCATATCTGTGTCTAAAATAGAAATGCTAGAGCAGATAATAAATACATAAAACTCAAAAAGCTTAATGAAAAAACATGCTAAAGAAGTCCAACTACACTCATTAGATCTGAGAAAAGTCCTAGTTATTTTCTTGCTCGGTGGCTGCATCTAAACCTTATAATTGCGGGAAAACCCTTGATTTGTATTTCCCAACATGTCCTTCAATCTGTTCTTGTGTATAGTCTCTTATTGCCAGGTCTGGCTACAACACAGATGCATTCTGGGATAGGGAAAAAAAAAAACACAGTTTTGTTTGCATTTCTTTAAACCAATTCCCAATGGTCTTGGAAGCAGCTACAGTGGCTCTGTTAAATAGTCTCAGGAAGGAACTTGTTCTGGTGGAACATTTGCACCCCGCAAAAGAAAACGCCATATATAATATTAAATGAAGATATCATATTTGGATGTCTGGGTGTCCTCCCCCAGGGAAGTTTTGAGCATCAACGACTTAATTTCCTGCATTCAGATACACTTTTATGCACCAATTTACGTGGAAGAAAAAACACAGATGACAATTAAAAATATATCAAAAATATAATGGATAGTATGTTGTTGCGTGTCATTGGGAATTTTAATGTGGGTATATGGAAATCCTGGAGCTTTTTTTGTGGGTATACTGCGTACACTTTCCCATCCAAATGAATGAGAAAGCGTGTCCAAACCGTTCTCATCATCATCATACTGTCATAAATTTGCAATTATACGAGCACAAACTGAAGAGAAGAAAGCAAAAGTAAAAGCTACTTTGCAGCTGGGAAGCTGGTTTAGCTGGTTTGGCTCAGATATGTCTGATTTAGAGTTTAATAACGCAGAAAACCAATCAAACATGGATTCCTCATTCCAGCCCAAATCTGTTTTAATTAAAGCCAAATTCAACGGATATAAACTTTCATCAGTGCAGTTCCTCGTCACAGAGATCTGCCGTCGTATTTCAGGAACATCTATTCAACATCTAAATGTTCTCATCAGTTTTCTGTGATCCGTCGCGAGCCGACAGTAATCACACAGGAGTTTAATTTGTACATCATCTCATCCTGTAATTAGATCTCAGGAGGAGGAAATCAAAGGTGAAGTTATTATCTCTTCTCTGGGACTCATCTGGGTTTCATTTCTTGAAGTGAGATTCGTGGGCTATCGTGATCGGACAGGTTGTCTGGAGACAGAAAACGTTGTTTCGTTTGAACTGATTCCTGCTTTCAACTTTCAATTAGCTCCGCGCTGCGGCGACACACCGAGGGGAAAGTAATTTTCTTTTCAGGCTCTGATGTGAGTCAAAGGAGAACGAGGCCGATGGGGGTAACGGAAACAACCTGAAGCTTACCTGTGTTTAAATCAGCTTGTTCTCATGAACCATACGAACTCATAGCTACAAAAAGTTGAGCACTGTAATTTCTATGCATTCAACGTATTTTTTGCCCTAAGCTGCAGCTGTATAGCCTGGCTCCGCCCTCCTACGTATTTCCACTCAATATTCATTTTCCTTCAGTACACCATCTGGGTTTGCGGTATGGTCTTGGGTTTCTCCGGCCAAATCTTTACCGGTCCAACCAGCAAACAGAGGGAGTGACTGAGAACAACGACGTTGAGGTTGTGCGCTAGTTTGAGGTATAGTTCCATATTGGTGGCGGAGAAAAATGCGAGCGAAGCCATTCGGTCCGTTGTGGCAACGCTGCCGAATATCCAGAAGTTAAAACCCGAGCAAGACCAATCCAACTCGACTGACTGAGCTGCTCTCACCCCTCGGGAAACATCAACAAACTTCGAGTTAGCGAGCTACACACTGACAAGGTCAACTTTTGAAGAACATGTGGATGGTGCAACGAGGCAGGTCTACTCGGTTCTTTCGGTTAATGATTGTAAAGATTTACAAAGAATATCTTTAGATCATTTCCTCTCTAACTGGAAGGTTTTGGGACTGATTGGTAGAGATTGCTGTGGACGAAGTACACACGGAGATACACTGGTAAGAGCCAATGAGGTTTAACCATGTATCAGCTAATTTAAATAGCTCAGCATTACTGGATTGTGTCAACAGTTAACTTCATGTAATATTAGATATGGCGTTTCTTTTGCGGAGTGCAAATGTTCCACCCAAACAAGTTCCTTCCTGAGACTATTTAGCTGAGCCACAGTCGCCGAGTCCGTAGCTCAGTGCTGCCCAAGACAATTGTGATTGGTTTAAAGAAATGAAAACAACCCAGAGCGTTTGTTACTCCTATCCCAGAATGCATCTGTGGTGAAGCCAGACCTTACTCCGCAGTGCTGTGGAGATAGAGCTGGAAATGCGAGACTACCAAAAATCACAAACCGTTTCCTTTATTTCGATGCAATCGGCGTCATGTCATGCAGGTTCTAGAGAGGACTACGGTGTTTAAATTGATTTTACGTTATAGAACATTATTGTAATGGCTTCTTTTGTAATGTGTAGGTATGTAGATCTTTTAAAAGTCAAGTATGTCTCCCGTGGTATTGGTTTGCCCTCTTATGGACATAATAGACAAAAATAGATATTTCAATATATTCGAACCTCTGTGTTTTTTTAGAAGGAACTCCATCTTAGTCAGTACCTGCTGTCGGGAATGAAATAAAACTTAGGGATATGACATTGCAGCTTAAATCATTACATACATCATTATGCATTTATTCATGAGTCCTAAACTCTCGGTTTTAATATCATTCATGTATTGTCCTGTTCTCTTTAGTCAGCGACACAGACGAATGATTTTTCTCTCAGTTTCTCTTCAAATGCACCATGCTGTTTCCCATCATGCCTTGCCCTCTCCCTCACCGTGGGTCTCGCTTCATTGATCACCAATCAGGCTCCGAATCCACTGAACCGTCGATGTGTTAATGAAGTGGACCGATGTGAGACCTGCAGATTTAATCCTTCAATACAGAAAGCTATTGATAAATCTCTCCTCTCAAAATCCAAAACCTCGCGGTGACAATCGATTCAGCCGAGCCACGGATCAGAGAACAAGCTTACCAAAGCAACTCGCATTGATTTGACCTCCCCCCCCCAATATGTCCTAAAGTTGATTCAGAGTTGATCTATAAGAACCAAGCCGCCGGCGCAGTATTCAAGGATCAGAGAAATAGATATTAGCTGGTAATAACATGGTTGGAGAGCTGCATCAGAGGCTCAGCAACCACCCAGCGCTGCAGCTCTGTGATAAGACAAGACTCCTCGAAATAATCATATAAAAAAAAAATAACAAAAAACAGGCCGAACCTCTGCCAAAACCACGTCCTATCTCACAATGAGGGGGGTTAGGGTTACGATCCTCAAAATCCCAACGCATTCTCATGAATGGGTTCGTATGTCATACGAAAACGTATGTATCTTTTATTTCGTATTAATTTTGATGATTTTTCCAACGTTTGTGTCCCTTTTTAAAGGTAATGTTACTTGTTTTTAAGCATTATATGGATTGGCCCCTTTGTATATTGCTGATCTCCTAACCCTACATCACTCCTCCAGGAACCTAAAGGCCCTGACACACCAACCAGACGGCTGACCGTCGGCAGAAAAGGCAGTCTGACTGATCAGGCTCCCCGATTTCCAAAAACTGCCTCTGAACACACCGAAAGCCACGCCAACTTGAGCGTACGTTCTGCGTGTGCGCAAGACGCAATACATCTCCCTAACAGGAGGCGGCGCTAATTTGTATTGTCGCCCCCAAAAATGAAAACCGGAAATGACGAACGCGCCACGACCATAATGGCGGCTCGTTTGGAATACGATCTGCAACACGACTGATGCGTGGGGTTGCGACGTCATACATCCACGGTTGACGCTCCATGCCACAGTGACCGGCAGCTCATTGGACGAACGTGTCACGTGGGTCTGGCTACTCCCGAATTTCAAAACGACCATCATGGCGGCTCGTTGGGAATACGATCTCGTATTTTATGAAAATAGTTCACCGAAACGTGTTTCTGAAAACATTTTAAGCGAGAAATAGGTCGTGTAGTTGCTGAATCTGTCTTCATTTCAGATCGACAAAGGTCAGTTTGAAGGATTTTCGTCAGATTTTGAGAGACTCTAGTCACGCTCCTCCCGCTCGTCATTTCCGGGTTAGCGCTCCACCAATCAGATGGGTCATTGAGTCAGACTGCCCACTGGCCTGATTTAACAAGTCAAATCGGCCCAAATTAAAGCCAAAGACACACCGAACAGTCTCGAGTCACCGAACTCGCCAGACTGTCCGACGGCCGATAATTGGGTTGGTGTGTCAGGGCCTTTAATTCGTCTAATCCGTTCCTTTTAGCTATTCCGAACTGGGATGAAAAC
>CM046798.1:2286838-2389338 GCA_025617405.1 Perca schrenkii | reverse complement strand
TGAATTAAGGGTTTATTTCAACCAAACCAGAGTGGTGATTGTTGGAACAGTGGAAAGATGAACCAAGACGGCTTTTGGTAGTTTTATTTAGTTTCTGTCCACTTTGAATTAAGTGTGTTTTACGATGATAAAAGTCCTGATTATTTACATGGAGTCTGGTGGAAATATGCTGGCTCTATACACGCTAAAAGTCCTGATTATTTACATGGAGTCTGGTGGAGTTTGGTGATGGTGATTTCGGGGCTGTTTCACGTTAGACCTTTTAGTTAAAGAGTAAGATCCTTTTAGTTTATCTCTGTAGGGATCCATCCCATAATGTTGTCAAACACTTAGAATAATAATCTGAGTCTGTCAGCGGCAACAAACACAACTTTTAGTGGACGCCGACTTACGGTACGCCCTTTAATGTTACAATGCAGCTTGTTTCTTGCTTAATAGTGGAATTGAATTGAATCAATTTCAAAGATTGTTGTTCCCATCAGTCATGGGGAGAAAAAGGGTCAAGATTGGAAAAACAAACAAAAAAAAAACACACAAAGTTACCCTTCAAAGACCAGAGAAAAACCAAAATGTAGACCCTCAGCTGTCATGTTAAAGACGAAGATGAGGCATAACGAGTGAAAACCGAGAGGAAAATGTTGTGCAGCCTAAAGTTTCATCACATCCCAACGGCCTTGAAGAGAAAGTTGATGAAACTCTCAGACACACTGTCAAACGTTTCCCTGTGAAATAATAACGGCAGACGCAACCGTCTGTTCCAACAATCAACAGGAAGTGGGTCAGTCGATGAGAGCGCCTTTGTAAAACAACTTCTTTGACATGATATATACGTCACAATATTTGCTGCAGTATAACGAAAACACAGTGCCTCTCTCTCTCTCTCTCTCTCTCTCTGTCTGTCTGATGAAGGTCTGTCTCACTGCAGTCACAGCTCCTCGAAGACGGAGCCGTTTTGTTGTGCAGGCTCGCCCCCTTGTGGACACTTTAAGTATTACTTTAATTAACACTAACCGGTTCAGTGGTTGTTGTTTTCAAGCGCTGGAAGAAGTTTTCAGATCCTTTACTGCAGTAAAAGTACTGACACCACACTGTATAAATACTCTGTTAAAAGTTAAAGTCCTGCAGTGAAAAGGTTACTTCAGTAAAAGTCTGTTAGGAACATGTAGTTAAAGTATTAAAAGTTAAGAACTCTCCAGACCATGGTATAAGCATGAAAACACGTTACTGACACACACACACACACACACACACACACACACACACACACACACACACACACACACACACACACACACACACACACACACACACACACACACTTACTTTGGGGTCAGGAATTCAATTGAGTGTAGAAAAAAAGTAAAGTCCAAGGCACTCTTCTTCAAAATGATTTTAAAAAGCATTTATTTTACAGGCTATTTCATAATAGAAAATGTAAAAGAGAGAAAAGGAGAAAAAAAAAAAAGGAGAAGCAACTCACTTTAATTAATTCACCGCTGGAAGTAGTCCCAGCATTCAAAGTTTTTTTCCAACACTTGGGGGCCCTATTTTAACAATCTAATGGTCCTAAAGGGTTGTACTTAGTGTCTTCATTAATCAGAGGTGTGTTTTGGGCGTAACATGCAATCAACCAATCAGAGATCATCTCCCATTCCCTTTAAAAGCCAGGCGCGTTTGGACCTTGGAGCATTGCTGTTATGATGGAGGATTTGCACCGTAATATTTTGTTTTGTAATCTTCTGCATCTGTGTGTGCTGCTGTGTGTCCCTGTGTGTGTAACAAGCATAGTGTGTGCGCGCTGTGCACGAGCCTAGGAGCATTTTACTAATGCTCTGTTAAAATAACAATGAAATGCTGCGTTATTGACTTTAGACCAGGTTTTTGTTGGTCAATGGCGCGATCACTTCCACTGTCTCAAGACAGCAATACGCCCAGAATGCACCTGAACACACCTCCCTGTAAGACCAGCACGCCCAGAATGCACCTGAACACACCTCCCTGTAAGACCAGCACGCCCAGAATGCACCTGAACACACCTCCCTGTAAGTAAATTCACCCTCCCAGATGAATTGCCATTGAAAATGAAATCTGAAGATACAAAATGATTATGCCCTCTAATATGGTAAACCCTATCGCAATCGCAACATCAGTCAAAATAATCACAATTAGATATTTTCCTCATCTCGTGCTTGCAGCCCCAGTCCCTAAAAACAAACGATTTATAGGCCTACAGAAAAACTCTGAGCAGTTGAGGGACTAAACTGTCTTTAAATCCAACCCTGTGTATGTGATGCATTTTGGTGTGTGAAGATAATTCAGTCTAAAGTGAAGCTGCATTTCATGAATTTCAAAACACAGAAACACAGCCACCCAGTTGAGCCCCCACTGAGTCTAAAACCAATATTGGGTTTGTGGGCTGGCCGTTGAGCAGATGCAGAGCTTCCCAGGGAGGCTCGGACCTGCAGATGACCCCTGGACTTAAACACAGTGCTGCCGTTACGCCCCCGCTGGGCTACTGTAGGAGTGTCCGAGCCATGGGCAATATATTGAGATTATCATCGTTTCTGCAAGTTTCAACAAGTCAAATTTAAGACTTTTTAAGACCTTTTTCTGACCTTTATGAATAAAATGTAAGACCGTTAGACATAAAAGAACAACAAAATGAAGAGTCACAAAAGTACTTGCAAACTAGGGCTGCTCGATTATGGAAAAAAATATAAATCACGATTATTTCGGTCAATATTGAAATCACGATAATTTAACACGATTACTCGTTGACTTCTGGAAAGATGTTGCAATTATTGAACTAAAAAAACAGTGGAAAAAGAAAATAAATCAACAGTTAAAAAAAACACACAACTGTGAAATTTACCTTAATACTTTTCCTATTGAAACTTTATTTTCTCATTCAGAACACAAGAGAAAATAAGAGTTTACTTGCAAAACGTATTGAGCTAAATAATTGTTTTTCTTGATTATTCTGTTTTTGTGATCATTGGGAGCCAAAATCATACTCACGATTAAATTTCGATTAATTGCCCTACTGCAAAGTTAATAAACTTATTAAAAGTGAATAGAAGTGACAGAGAAATAATCTGTAAATTGACAGCAAATTATATTCGGACTAGCGAAAGAAAGAACTACAACACAACAGATTAAAAACAAAACATTTCAGTGAGCACTGAAGCCGATTCATGCTTCTTGTGTTCAGCTGCGGACAGCGAGCATGCTTGCCACGAACCGTCTGGTCTTTCTGATTGCAGTCATAGCGGCTCAAAAAACGCACTTCTACTCTCCTGTAGCCGATCATTGCAACGCTGTCAATGCGACCACGTCTGCGTTGTTACAAAATGTTGGAGGTGTGCGACATGACAACTTTGTCCTATTTCTATCTAATTTAAGACCTGTTTAAAATTATTTTTAAAAGACCTTCATGTCCTGGAAGAAGTTAAGGAGAAAACACAAGACTTACACCCAGGAAACAGGTGTTCACGTCCTGAAGAAGTTAAGGAGAAAACACAAAGACTTTCACCCAGGAAACAGGTGTTCATGTCCCGGGAGTACTACTTAAGGGCACCGGTGTTTTAACCCAAAACACAATCTTTTTTCTAATCTTAACTGGTCATTTCGGTGCCTAAACTTTGTCGTCGCTACATGACGCTCACTTTTTTGGGGCTAAACTTCACTGCAACAGCTGCTGAAACTGCGTCCCTGAAGCCAGCCTAACGTGACCAGCCAGCCATTATTTCTAAGGATATCCTACGAACCCATTTATGAGAATATGTTTAATGTCAATATGACAACTTTGTCCATTTGATTTTATGATCTAACTTGCATGAATGACGCTGTTAGTCATTACTGGATCTTTAGCCGCATAAATTGCCGATTTTCGCGCAAAACATGCAGGGCTTTTTCATAATTTTTCATTTTCGTTGCAAAAAAAATCCCATAAAATATCTTAGCAGAAAGTTAAAAAATGTTGCGTTTACTTCACACAAGAGCAGCCATTTTCCCGTTACCATGGGAATGTTATGAAGTGACGTAATTACGCAACTTGAACGTCATCGAAAAGCAGGGTGTGCACAGTTTTTGCAATTTCCCGCAATTTCATCGCATAAAATTGCATACATATCATATAGCATATTCCATTGCATTTTTTAAGAAAACGTGCCGCATAAATCAAGGATTTTTGCCCGCAACAATCACAAAAAAACTCTGTATTTTTCTGGAAGGACTGGAGAATATTCTAAATGAAACACTTTGGGTGCGCCTCGGCCGCTGTACCCACCCCGGCTTATATAAGAACAACGAGCTGAGAGGCGGCTGAACTTCCAGCCGGTTCAAGAACACAAACACGGAGGCTGCATGTTGTCAGAATAACCTGAGCTCTGTTTGTTCTCTAGGTGGGTTTGGGTGTGAGCTGGTTGTTGGGCTCAGTGTCCAGCTGATAAGTTACAGCACAAGCTTACTGTTATCTCAGAGCAGGACACCACGGACCGGAACAGACCAGCGCACACAGGACACAACACCTCAACACTAGTACTTGTACTCTTTAAAAAGCCCACCGTTAGCCCACCAGGCCAAAGCCATTGGGAACTATTTTGTAAATGTGTTCAAGACATTTTTTAAACTTTAGTGACAGTGATAGAAGAAAAAGGAGGAAGGGCAAAAGAGAAGAGAAAAGAGAACAGGAAAAGAAAGACGTAGAAAAACTAGAAAGAACTACAATAAATGAGAGAAGGAAATAAAAAAGAACATAAGGATAGAAAGAAAGCAAAAAGGAGAGAAAGAAGTAAAGTAAAAGAGAAGGAAGGAAGAGAGGGAGGGAGGAAGGAAAGAGCAAAGAAAGAAATAAAGAGGAGAGAAAGAAGTAAAGTAAAAGAGAAGGAAGGGAGGAAGGGAGGAAGGAAGGGAAGAAGGAAGGAAGAAAGGAAGGAAAGAGCAAAGAAAGAAAGAAACAAAGAGGAGAGAAAGAAGTAAAAGATAAGGAAGGAAGGGAGGAAGGAAGAAAAGAGCAAAGAAAAATAAACAAAGAGGAGAGAAAGAAGGAAGGAATTAAAGGGTGAAGGAAGGAAGGAAGGAAGGAAGGAAGGAAGGAAGGAAGGAACAAAGACCTCTGAAAATAAATGAATATGACAGATGGGAAGAAAGGAGGTGAAGAAGGAGAACTAATCCTCTTCCCTTCTTCTTTCCCAGGACCTGGACCCTGGCAGCGCCATCACATGCTCCCAAAGCTCGGTCACAAGATGTGCAGCGCTGTCCTCCTCCTCAGCATCACAGAGCCTCTAGACCAGATCCCTCAGAGTCCAGATCCCTCAGAGACCAGATCCCTCAGAGTCCAGATCCCTCAGAGACCAGATCCCTCAGAGACCCCCTGCTTCAGGGCCAGAGAGCCTCTAGACCAGTTCTTATAGGGGCGTCAGAGGGGGACATGCAGACCACCCAAAAAACAGGCTCCTGCACACTAGAGCTGGGCAATATACCAATATTATATTGATTTCATGATGTGAGACTAGATTTTGGGTATCGTAATATCGTGATAGGACATACAGTCATGTGAAAAAATTAGGACACCCATGCTAATGTTGACTAAAAAGAGGAATAAAAAAAATCATCTTTTGGAAATTGATCTTAAGGCCTTATTTAAAACAATTTGGAAAAATCCAACCTTTGAGGACACCAATTTTCTTTGTGAATGAATAATGTATCATAAATAAATAAATTTATCAATAAATGTTCTTCCTTAGAATACAGAATACAGGGAGCATAAGTCAGTCCACCCTGATGTTAAATTCCCATAGAGGCAGGCAGATGTTTATTTTTAAAGGCCAGTTATTTCATGGATCCAGGATACTATGCATCCTGATAAAGTTCCCTTGGTCTTTGGAATTAAAATAGCCCGCCCACATCATCACATACCCGTCATCATACCCCCACATCATCACATACCCGTCATCATACCCCCACATCATCACATACCCGTCATCATACCCCCACATCATCACAGCCTTCAAAATACCTAAAGATTGCCATGGTTTTAGTTCAGTTATTGTCTTTTATACAGTACATTACTTTGCACATCTACAGGTGCAAAGGAGGGGGACATGCAGGCCACCCAAAAGATTAACTGACAACCAATATATAAAGTTAAATAGTAGGCAACTTTTCAGTACTAGACATCTTCAGGAAACAAAAAAAAGAAACAAATGTCTTGTGTCTCTTTTTTTAGGCAATTTGTGTCTCGTTGTAGTAATATTTGGTGTTATTTAGGATTTTTTTGTCTCCTTTTTGTCATTTAGTCTCTTATTTAGGCAATTTTTGTCTCTTTGTAGTAATATTTTTGTCTTATTTAGGGGTTTTGTGTCTCCTTTTTGTCATTTAGTCTCTTATTTAGGCATTTTGTGTCCCTTTGTAGAAATATTTTGTCTTAGGGTTTTTGTGTCTCTTTTTTGTCATTTAGTCTCTTATTTAGGCAATTTGTGTCGCTTTGTAGTAATATTTTGTCTTATTTAGGGGTTTTGTGTCTCTTTTTTGTCATTTAGTCAATTTTTTTAGGCATTTTGTGTCGCTTTGTAGTAATATTTTGTCTTATTTAGGGTTTTTGTGCCTCTTTTTTGTAATTTAGTCAACTTTTTAGGCAGTTTGTGTCTCTTCGTAGTAATATTTTGTCTTTTTTAGGCATTTTGTGTCTTATTTAGGCATGTTTGTAGATGTCAGACAAATGTAGAAAAGTAAAAAGTACAATATTTCCCTCTGAGATGTAACAGAGTAGAAGTATCAGAACATAGAAATACTCAGTACAAGAACCTTTTAATTTGAGGTACTAAGCCTAAGTAAAGTGGGGCTACTTGATGAAGCCTACTGATTAATTGTTTGTATTTTCATTATGTTTCAAAACATAATACTTCTTGAAACACATTTTAAGCCCTCCATAATTTAAAAACAGTCAGCTCTTTGGTGTTTAGGGTGAAACATACACACCTGATGATGAGGTGGGCTGCTTTCCCAATCCTATATGCAAATTGTGACTCTGCATTTCCCTCCTTTTGCACTCTTTGGTTTTAGCTACTCAGATTTCCGGGAGTCCCTGAAGGCGGCGCAGCCACATCCTTCATTTACCGGACCGGAGAGACACGAGCGGCGCCGTGAAGTCTTCACACACCAACCGGAGAGGATAACACACAGCGCTCACATTCACCGTGAGTCATTTCCACGCATTTTAAATGCTTGTTTTAGTCTAATTTTGTGTCCGCGTGGAGGTGAAGCATGTCCGCTCCACACGGCGGCGACAGCGGCGGCTGGGGCTCGGTTTCCGGGTTTACAATCTTTGTGCACACGGCACCAGACTGGTGCAGAGCGCATAAACCCAACGTGTTACTGTTTACCTCCCTGCAGTGTTTTGTGTGTTTCAGATCAGACACGCGTGGCCGGTTGAAGGATTTTATATTTTTATGGCTTTATGTTTTTGTAAAGTTACGCGGAGCTTCGGTAGCTATCGCGAGGCCCGAGCCTGGGCCGCAGCCAGCCACCTGGCAGATGCCGTCTGTCAGCATCCTTCGGGAAATCTAACGAAAAATCGCGGCTAGCAAAGGGAGGCTAACCCGGCTAAAATCACTGTTACAAGCCGACGAGGTGAGGAAGCTTTGACCGTGTTAACGTCACCATTCCTGAATGTTTAACATACATTTGCATTACTTGTTATTAATGCCGATGAGCTGTTTGTTTATGTTTAGCTATCTAACGTTCTAATCTGCCACTTATGGCACGTACGCCAGAGCCCATTCAAAAAACCTGCAAGTTTAATGTATCTTCCCACCAGGGGACGGATATCCTGTCAACTGCATTCATTTTATGTTGTACACTAATTATGTAAAAGCTTGTCTTTAATTCGGCTTAACATCAAACAAACCAGGCAGCATTGTTTGCTAGTTTCTCACCCATTTAACTCTTAAGTGACATTATTAACACTTGTGTTTACGTTAAGATATGTAACGTTCTAATCTGTCAGCTGGCTTCTTTTCTATGACCTGTGTGCCAGAGGCCATTCATAAAACCTATACATTTAATACATCGTCCCATCAGAGAATGGATATCTTGTCAACATGACAGATCTTTTTTTTTTTGTGTAAATCAATTAGTTAGAAGCTGCTCTTTAATTCGGCTTAACATCAAGCGAACCAGGCAGCGTTGTTGACTTGAAGTACATTTGCTGACTATACATGTACTTGACTTTGAATGCCAGACTTTAACAGTGATTTTAGTGATTTTAAATGTTGCTTAAGTAAAGTATCTGATTACTTCTACATAAACAAAGTATTAACATGAAGTGCTAAAGTGGGACAAATGTGGTTTCTCATTCTAGTTCTCTCCAGTGTTTGCATTTATATATTTTCAGGCAGGGCTGTAGTACTTGGACTCGAGGCACTTTTCTTTTGTTTCGGACTCGTCTTGGACTCGTTGGTATTTGGACTCAGACTTGTCTCGGACTCGGCCGTTGGACTCGCAAAATATTCTAGTTTGTCTCGACCGAGTCCAGCACTACATGCTTTTGTTCTGAAGTAACTTCCTCCTTCAAAACAAACCCATTGATGAAGCTCACTCATTCAGAAAACCGGTATTAGTTTAATTCAAACTCCATCTAGATCGGGCATCGTGATTGGTCGCCTGGTACCGACCTGGCTGCATCATATACCTTAATCATCAGGTATCAATTATTTTCATTTTGGCCACAGACACGATGTCAGAGAGCACTTTGTACTATAAATTTGTCAGGACAAATAAGTTCAGTAAAGGGAACATTTTCATTTTATACTTAAAGTAAATAAGATGGACTTATCTGATCCTATTGTGTGTTACTCTGCACTTGCTTTACGATTATACAAATAATAACGCAAAATTATCATCTTAAAGTAGAAGATATACGGTCTCTCACGTCACAAATTATAAACAAACTAAGTAAGTGGTCTTGAAGAGGATTTCTTTTTTTTTCTGTCTCTGTGTTGACCGTCTCTCATTTGGACTCGACTAGTCCTGGTCTTGGCCTTGTCTTGGACTCGACAAAGGTGCACTTGACCACAGCCCTGTTTTTCAGGATCAAGGTCTGGTAAGAAGAACAATATTTTCTAGGGGTGGGAATCACCAGCGGCCTCACGATACGATATCATCACGAAATTGATGTCACGATACGATATTATTGCGATTTTAAACTTATTGCAATATATTGCAATTTATTACCTTATTTTCCAAATTCAAAATTTTCAAAAAATCAGTTTTATCTAAAAATATAAATTTCTCAGTTTGTTCATCTCCCTTCATTTTTATTGCCACAAAATGGGATTGTCAAGCAGACAAACTGACCAACACATATATAATAACAGATCCATGCTTGGTGTCTGTGTATGGCGTTGATTTTATTCCCCCACCCCTGATATTTTCCCTCAGACGTTAGTCATCTGTCAGTTTCACTTCCCTTCGCTCACAGAAAAACGGCGTCACAGTTTTCTATTTAAACTGGAGCTGAAATGATCACGTTACTCGATTTAGAAAAGTCATTACAGTGTTTCCTTTAGGATTTTGTTTTTTTTTAGCAGTGGGGGCAGGTCCGAACACCCACCTCCCCTACATGAAACGGAACTGACCTCTATTCACACAATGAGGCATATTCTCAGTTGTTATTGAACTGTATTTTTTTGAGTTACTATATCGGCCAACTGTGATCTTGACATATAGGCTAAGCATTCTGTAGCAAATAACAATAAAACCCACTATTAATTACATTATCTTAATGCAGTGTCACTACTTCAGCATGTAAATAATGCTCCTAAAATACAAATGTTCTCCGACATGCACTCTTAACAGAGCAGCCCTATTTCTGATACCGTGGGGGGCAGAAATGTTGCGGTGGGGAGGCTGCCACGGTCAAATCAACATAGAGGAAACACTGCATTATTTAAACGGAACAAGAAACAACCAAAAACATGAACTCCTGGCTTCTTGAGTTTATGGATTTGTAGCTTCTGGGTTTTGGATTGTAATTGTGATGGTTAGTCAGAGAGAACAAACAACGTGGTGACGTCTTCATGGCTTCAGGAAACGTTTGAGAGTGACTCAACAGTAAGTTTGACGGGTACATAATTCATTAGAATATGCTGGGGGTTTATTTTTGAGAGATTGTTCAGGCGCATATTGTTTTCGCTTCAGAAGACGGCAACAACCAAACTCTACAGACAAATCTTCCCACTTTAGTATTTGGGAATGAATGTGTAACGGGCTTCACTTCTTTAAATCTCTTCTTGAATTTGTGGCTGTAACATCTGGTAAGTTCACAATGTATTTAAAATTCCCCCGCAGCTGTTAATGTGCTGTAGTTAATGTCGTACTAGTCTCGCGTTGGCAGACCTTCCTCCACAGCGCTGTGGAGGAAGGTCTGGCTAGTCCACACAGCATGTTGGCAGATAAAGATTACGTTTTCCAAGGCAAAGGCACACTAGGGATGTAACGATCACCGGTGTAACGGTAAACCGTGATAAAAATGTTGACGATAACAATTACCGTTTTGTCATTTAAAATATCCTTATTGTCACGGTGGATTACCACGGTGTGGCAACCGTGTGTTTTAATCCTTCCCAGCTTCATCCGAGGCTCCTGAAGTTGCCACGCAGGTGCACTGCGTGGCCTACAGTGTGCGTTTCTTGAAGTTGGAATCATGGCGGAAGGAGGAGATGACAGCGCTAAGGACATTTATTAGCCTATTGTCTATATTTTTGTAATATAATAAACAATGTTACACTTTTTGAAACTATTTTCATCTTGTGTACACCTATCAGTGCTTTCTGAACATATTGAACACACTTTAATTTTATTTTTAATTTTTTTGTAATTTGTATTAGTTTATTTGTCAGGGACATTGCACAGTTCAGGCCCTGTACCAGAGTTAGCTATACAGCTAATTTACATGTGTGGTCCCTGGGCAAGGGAGATGAAAGGACAATATAGACAATACTATCAAAACCGATAGAAACTACGGCTGCCACCTCTTAGTCGATTAGTCGACTAATGGTCGTTTTGGTCTTAGTCGACTAAGATTTCTTTAGTCGATGAGTCATTTTTTATGCTTATTCATGCTTAATTTCTTATTTCCAAGAAACTTCTGAGCACATTTATGGTAAACACAAGATTTAAAGTGGTCATTTTGCAGGATTAATTGTGGAGAAACTCAGTTTTACAGATGGTTAATTAACTACATTTATATTGTGCTTTTCTAGTCTTAACCACCTCTCAAAGAGCACAGCTCTGTCAATTAAATCAACTAATCGATTAGTCAACAAAATTGTATAAGTGTTAGTCGACTAAGAATTTCTTTAGTCGAGGACAGCACTAATAGAAACTTAACAACCTATAACAAGCATTACATCACATATAAACTAGTGTACAAAATATACATTCCATGCTATAAAAAGATCAATGATCACATAGTTGATTCGCCTTCAGCCAAGTCTTTAAGGACATTTTAAAATTGCTAATCTCTAATGTTCCACTTTTCTACTACAGTAAATAGCGCCATAATAATGGAGAGAGAGAGAGAGAGAGAGAGAGAGAGAGAGAGAGAGAGAGAGAGAGAGAGAGAGAGAGAGAGAGAGAGAGAGAGAGAGAGAGAGAGAGAGAGAGAGAGAGAGAGAGAGAGAGAGAGAGAGAGAGAGAGAGAGAGAGAGAGAGAGAGAGAGAGAGAGAGAGAGAGAGAGAGAGAGAGAGAGAGAGAGAGAGAGAGAGAGAGAGAGAGAGAGAGAGAGAGAGAGAGAGAGAGAGAGAGAGAGAGAGAGAGAGATTTTTTTTGTCACTTTTCCCAATGTTTTTGTTTTATTTTTTTCTGGACTTTTTGACGTTTTTAAGCTTTTTCTGACATTTTTGTCACTTTTTTCAATGTTCTTTTTTTTGCAATTTTTTTCTTCAAATCCTATAAAATTGAATTAAACACCCACATTCAATGAAAGTAGTGAACTGATCCTTTATTTTATTGGGAAGAGCGCTGTACGGAACCATCTACGTTATTTTTTTTGTTGACGATTATGGTTAAAGAAACCCTAAAAATGGGTCAAATTTGTAGGGCTGTCCTCGACTAAAGAACTTCTTAGTGGACTAACACTTATAGGATTTAGTCGACTAATGGATTAGTTGATTTAATTGACAGAGCTGTGCTCTTTGAGAGGTGGTTAAGACTAGAAAAGCACAATATAAATGTAGTTAATTAACCATCTGTAAAACTGAGTTTCTCCACAATTAATCCTGCAAAAGCACCACTTTAAATCTTGTGTTTACCATAAATGTGCTCAGAAGTTTCTTGGAAATGAGTAATTAAGCATGAATAAGCATAAAATATGACTAATGGACTAAAGAAATCTTAGTCGACTAAGACTAAAACAACGTCTTAGTCGACTAATCGACTAAGACGTTAAGGGTTAACAAATGTTCTGTTTCCCTCGACAGAGATGATGTTGATGTTGCTGTTGCTCCTCGCCGGGAGTTTGTCCGGCGGCGACTGTTCGGACTGTGGGCCCGTCACCACGGAGACCAACAGCGCGGCGAGTTTACTGTCGGCCGTGGTGGACCCGCAGAGAGCCGAGCAGAGCCAGAGGCAACACCTGGAGGCCCTGTTCAACAGGTGAGACCAGATCAAACCGAGCCGCTGTTTGGGTCGTTTTTATATAACGTGACATTAACCGGTCGCAGCTCCACGGATACAAAGATCCAAAGATTACACGCTTAAAAAACTGAAAAATAAAATCAGATTAAATCAGCAACTTCAAGGCATCACTTAAAAGGAACACGCTGACTTATTGGGACTTTTGTCTTATTCAGCGTGTCCACCAGAGTTAGATAAATCCATACATACCCTTCTCAGCCTAGCTTAGCACAGATCCTGGAGGTAACCGGCTCCATCTAGCCTACTGCTCCCAATAAGTGACAAAATAACGTGTAACAACCCAACATGTTACTATTTACATGTTGTGATTTGTATAGCGCAACACCTGAAAAGCAGCGTAGTCACTCTCTGCTCCTCACCACGGTGCTTCTCAGGTGCTGCGAGCAAATCACTCCACCCAAGTATCAGAGAGTAGCAGTGCTTCGCCTTCTGAGAATATAGTCCCCAGTATGTATACGTTAGAAGTCGGCTGTGTGTCATGTGATCTTGTTATTTGTACACGTTGTGACTCTACAAATCACAACATGGAAACAGGAACAGGTTGGTGTTATTTTGTCACTAAATGTTTGTAGGTTTTTGATATTTCTGACAATTTAACAGTTAACTGGGGAAAAAAAGATTATAAAAATAGTTGTGACGTGTAGCTTTAAATCATATAAACGGGCAGAGCCAGATGTTGTAAACAATCAGGGCCCTGTTGTCCAGAACTTTTGTCAAATGTGCTCAAGAAACAAACTTCACTAACTGATTGTCTGACATTTTAATTCTTTTATGTTTTTTTTATCAAATTGAACAGATATGGAGAAAACGGCACCATCTCTCTGGCCGGTTTAAAGCGCCTGTTACAGAACGTGGGTCTGGATCGCATCAGGACTGTTACGGTGCAACATCACGAAGAACCGGGCCACCACGATCACCACCATCATCATCATCACCATAACCACGATCACCACGATCATCACAACAACAACAATAACAACTCCCAGAGACACGCTGAACCCTCTCAGCCCAGAAAGCTTCCAGAAACGTCTGAAGTGTCTGTAGACCAGGACAGCCGCCACATCCCGCACAGTAAAAGCCAGCTGGTGGTTGAACCAGACGTAGCGCCTAAGGGACAAAACGGCAGTCCTGCAGCGGAGGAGACTACTGCCGGGCTGGCCGCCACCGAAAGCCAGACAATGGCGGCTGCAGTCACCCGGGGCGACCACGACCATGATCACGAACACGACCACGACCATGATCACGACCATGACCACGACCATGAGCACGAACATGATCACGAACACGGTCATAGTCACAACCACAAGCGCAGCGTGGACCGTGCGGAGGTACGGCATTAGCTTTTTCATTTAACCCTTGTGTTGTCTTACCTTCAACCTTGAGAGAAAAAAAACAACTTATTTTTCGACACCTTTTTCTTTTTTTCACAGTTTTGTTTTTGCTTTTCCCAACGTTTTAAATTGTTAAATTTTTCTTCTACACATTTTCAGCACTTATTTTTAGGTCCCATATTTTCTGATCATAAAACAAAAAATTGAAAACGGGTCAATTTGACCCGAAGTCAAAGTCACTAATTGTTGACGTTCGAAGTATTGTCAAAGAAAACTGAGGCTAGCTCGCCCCTCCCTCCTCCTCCTCCTCCTCCTCCTCCTCCTCCTCCTCCTCCCGCCCGAGCTTCCTGAAACAGTCATAAATATCACCAGAGGCCTCACGATACGATATCATCACGATACTTATGTCACGATACGATATTATTGCGATTTTAAACATGTTGCAATATCCTGCGATATATTGCAATTCATTACCTTTTTTCCAACTTCAAATTTTTCCCAATTTCAAATGATGTCCCCAAAAGAAAACTTTGTCAACGTCTGTTTTATCTATAAAGATAAATTTCTCTGTTTGTTCATCTCACTTCACTTGTATTGCTGCAAAATGTGATTGTCAAGCAGACAGTCTGACCAACACATATATAATAAAAGATGAATACTTGGCGTCTGTGTATCGATACAGTATTGCGAAAAAATATCACGATACTACGCTGTATTGATTTTTTTTTTTTTTTTTTGGTCAGACCGAACAGGGGAGACTCTTTAGTTTCTCTCACTATATGACTCTAGAGTCACTACTCACCATCACTCTCTCACTCACTTTACCACACACACACACTCACTATATGACTCTAGAGTCACTACTCACCATCACTCTCTCACTCACTTTACCACACACACACACTCACTATATGACTCTAGAGTCACTACTCGCTGCGGAGCTAATCGCCGGCACTCTCTCACTTCTCCCTCGCTCAACAGCTACACACACATCACACATGCACACCAGCGCACCAGTATAACCATCAGGCCACTTGTAGGCTACGGAGAAAGCTCTGCGTGGAGCCACCGGCAGCAAAAAAACACCGCTGGCTAAACTATTTAAAAATGCCGTCTCTCGCTAGCAACGCGGTGATCAGTGACGATTCTTTCCGACCAATCAGCAGCCTGCAGGGTTTCACGTCACCTTCTCGGCTCGCCTCTGCTCGCTTGGAACCTCGACTGAGGAGGTACTAAAAAAAGTACCTGTTAGCAGGTACCAGGTACTTTTTTTCGTAACGGAAAACCAAAAAAGGCGAGTAGAGTCGAGGCGAGTAGGTACCATGTGATGGAAAAGCGCCATAAACTACTCAATCAGCTGAACAAAGATAACGTCCGTTAGCCAAACGGTTCCAACCGTCTCTGTAGTGAACGCCACGCTGATTGATCCTTGTGTTGTAACCTGCAGTGTCTGAACGCCTCCACCATCCTGTCGTCACACGGGATGTTTCAGGGCGTGGACGTGACCCTCGCTGACTTCAGTTTCCTCTGCCCCGCCCTCCTCAACCAGATCGACGGCGGAGCGTGCATCCTGCACGGAGGCGCCGCAGATGATGGGGAGACAGGTAGGAGCCCGTTGGTGGTGGGGGGGGATCTTTATGTACAGTACAGGCCAAAAGTTTGGACACACTTCTCATTCAATGTGTTTCCTTTTTATTTTCATGACTATTTCCATTGTAGATTCTCACTGAAGGCATCAAAACTATGAATGAACACATATGGAATTATGTACTTAACAAAAAAGTGTGAAATAACTGAAAACATGTCTTATATTTTAGATTCTTCAAAGTAGCCACCCTTTGCTTCTTTTGATAACTCTGCAAACCCTTGGTGTTCTCTCAATGAGCTTCATGAGGTAGTCACCTGAAATGGTTTTACCTTCACAGGTGTGCTTTGTCAGGGTTAATTAGTGGAATTATTTCCCTTATTAATAAAAAAGCAAAGGGTGGCTACTTTGAAGAATCTAAAATATAAGACATGTTTTCAGTTATTTCACACTTTTTTGTTAAGTACATAATTCCATATGTGTTCATTCATAGTTTTGATGCCTTCAGTGAGAATCTACAATGTAAATAGTCATGAAAATAAAGAAACACGTTGAATGAGAAGGTGTGTCCAAACTTTTGGCCTGTACTGTACATCTTTTCAAAGTCTACAAATAGGGCTGTGCAATTAATTGAAATTTAATCGTGATTATGATTTCGGCTCCCAGTGATCACAAAAACAGAATAATCGAGAGAAACAATTATTTAGGTCATTACGTTTTGCAAGTAAACTCTTATTTTTCTCGAGTTTAAAAAAAAATATATATTTTTTTTATTTTTTTTACTGTTTAACGTTTTGCACTGTTTTTTTTTAAGTTCAATAATTGCAACATCTTTCCAAAAGTCAACAAGTAATCGTGTTAAATTATCGTGATTTCAATATTGAAATTTATTTTATTTTAAAAATATTTTTTTCCATAATCGAGGAGCCCTACTGGGCAATATATCAATATTATATCGATATCGTGATATAAGACTAGATATCGTCTTAGATTTTGGATATCGTGATATGACATAAGTGTGTTTTCCTGGTTTTAAAGGCTACATTACAGTAAAGTGAAGTACTTTTCTGAACTTACCAGATTCTTCTAGCTGTTCTATTATTTGCTTTTTCCCACTTGGACGTTATGTCCACATTACTGATGATTATTTATCTAAGTGTGAAGATATTTTGTTAGAGCACCAATTGTCAACCCTAGAATATCGCCGCAATATCAATATCGAGGTATTTGGTCAAGAATATCGTGATATCTGATTTTCTCCAAATCAAAAACAAGCCAGGATGGTCCATGGGTTGCCAAAATCTAACCAAAGCAAAGAAGAATCAAATAAATATTTTGTAAAGCTTATAGAGGTCATATGATTTAACAGTTTTTTTTGTTTGTAGATTTTAGATGTGGGAAAATATGTATTGCTTAATATTGGCAGCCAGCTCCAGAAAGCTTGAGTTCTTTCATTTTGTCTTGACTTAAATGAAATAGTGTAGTAGTAGTAATGAGTAAATCTATCACATAATACTCTGAACATAAATGTCCATCAGTTGGAGTGAATCCAAACAATGCATTTTCCAAGTATGTAAGTAATGGTGCTGACGCACCGAGCCGATAATCGTCCGTCGGACAGTCTGGCGAGGTCGGTGACTCGAGTCTGTTCGATGGGCCGATTTGACTTGTGAAATTGGCCAGCAGGCAGTCGGACTCAACGACCAATCTGATTGGTGGACTAACCCGGAAATGACGAGCGGGATGAGCCTGACGAACGCCTCTGATGAATGATGAACGATGATCTGATGAAAATCTTTCAAACTGACCTTTGTTTGATCTGAAATGAAGACCGATTCAGCAACTGCACGGCCTATTTCTCTCTTAAAATGTTTTCAGAAACACATTTCGGTGAACTATCTTCGTAAAATATGAGATTGTATTCCGAACGAGCCGCCATTATGCCCGGGAGCAGCCAGACCCAAGTGACGCATTCGTCCAATCAGCTGCCGGTTTTCAGTTTTTGGGCAACAATACAGATTAGCGCCGCCTGCTGTTATGGAGACGTATTACGTCTCGTCTCTTCGGTGTGTTCTGAGGAACTTTTTGGACCAACTCGGGGAGACTGATCAGTCCGACTGGCTTTACTGCCGACGGTCGGCTGTCTGGTTGGTGTGTCTGGGCCTTTTTAAAGCAATTGAGGTTAAATATGATCAGCAAGAAATAGTTTAAAAGTTTCCTGGTATATTGGCACAACCAAATAAATGTATCAGCGTTTTGTTAAGTTCTCCACAAATCTTGCCCAGTAATTGATTGAGGACTTTTCAATTCTTGTCTCCTGGTTTTGATGTTTATAGCATTTTAAATGTCAAATATCCCAGATGTGAAGTTTGAGAGAGAGAGACAGAGAGAGGTTTTGCTGACTCACACACCTGTGTGACACACCTGGAGTGTTGACGTGCACTTTGACAATGTGGATATACCTGTTTACACTTGTGACGCCCTCACACACTGTCAATAAATTTGGATGTATTTAAATTTCTTTTTTTCATTTCTAGACCATAAACACAGTCATGGCGACCACAACAACTCTGAGCACGGCCACAGGGAGAGCCCTGCTGGAGAAAGTGACAAAAACATTGCAATAGGTAAGAAGTCTGTTCAGTTTCACATTTAAGTACAATATATCTGTTGCTTTTTTTCACATTAAAGTTACTATAAGAAGTTTTAACTGGTTATGAGACCGTCTCAATTTAGTACCGATGCATCTACGTAACCAACGTAAGGGAACGAGACAATCAGCGAGAAGATTTCTGTGTAGTTATTCGTAATGCCTGCCATCTGATTCCCCGCCAAAATAAGACAAAACTAGGTTCATTAGAGCCGGGCTTTGAAGACCATTTGACAGCGGCCAAATGGTGGAGTTACAACTTCTGTGTCCGTCACGTGATGCCCTCTGGCCCAAAAACACTTTTCCCAACATACTTATATGGAGAAAGAGACGTCTGTAAATCAATCGATACATTTTTTGGAGCATCTCAACTCCTGCAAAATGACCTGTTTCACTGTCAGAATTGGATCCATTCGGTCCGATAACATTTGGAAAGTCTAGAAGAGTTGCAAGATTAAATCATTTAGTAAACAGAAAGTAGCCGGCTCTGCCGTCGGAGGTCTCTAGGGTGCCTGCTCTGAACGGAGCTCCGCCTCGAACTAGCTGATCCAGACTGGACTGGCCAGAAGAGTGTTGGTCGAGAGGATCTTCTACTTGGTGCAGAATGAGCTCAATGGTGTTTTTTGATTCCAACGTCTCCTTCCAGGCAGCTAACCCTAAACATAACCATTGCCGCGATGCCTGGAAGGCCACTTTGGGGGCAAAAAACACCAAACACAGCAGAATGACCTGTACATCGATTTCGGTGGGAAGTTTCACTGCGTGTGCTGGCAGATGGAGACAAGTTGCAGCTTCAAGATCTGAAGCTGCCGGTGGTTCTAACGGCGAAACAAAATACCACTTTTGTCCACAGGGGGACGCTAAAATCGAGACAAAATGACAGCTCCTTGTAGTAACTTTAATTTGTGAAGAAGTCTGTTAGATGAAGTGTTTTTGATTTGTGTGTTGCAGCGTGGGTGGGAGGCTTCGTCTCCATCACCATCATCAGCCTGCTCTCCCTGCTCGGCGTCATCCTCATCCCGCTCATGAACCAAGTTTTCTTCAAGTTCCTCCTCAGCTTCTTGGTTGCGCTGGCCGTAGGCACGCTGAGCGGCGACGCCTTCCTTCATCTCATCCCCCACGTGAGTCATCCCGTTGTTCTGTACCTCAGAACGTTTAACGTGACCTGTTCCTCACGTTATCGGTCGTGTCAGGTCAAAGGAAACAAGACATTTTCTCATCTACACATTTGTTTGAGTTCTGCTCGTACATCTACAGAAACTTAACGGCTGTCGGCGCTCGGGCCCTAAATATAAATATGAGCAGTGTATTAGCAGTTACCTTATAAGAGCAGAATAAATATGACTATGCAATATGAACAATGTATTAACAACATGTACAGATACAGTACAGGCCAAACGTTTGGACACACCTTCTCATTCACTGCGTTTCCTTTTTATTTTCATGACTATTTACATTGTAGATTCTCACTGAAGGCATCAAAACTATGAATGAACACATATGGAATTATGTACTTAACAAAAAAGTGTGAAATAACTGAAAACATGTCATGTTCAAAGTAGCCACCCTTTGCTTTTTTTGATAACTCTACAAACCCTTGGTGTTCTCTCAATGAGCTTCATGAGGTAGTCACCTGAAATGGTTTTACCTTCACAGGTGTGCTTTGTCAGGGTTCATTAGTGGAATTATTTCCCTTATTAATAAAAAAGCAAAGGGTGGCTACTTTGAAGAATCTAAAATATAAGACATGTTTTCAGTTATTTCACACTTTTTTTTTGTTAAGTACATAATTCAATATGTGTTCATTCATAGTTTTGATGCCTTCAGTGAGAATCTACAATGTAAATAGTCATGAAAATAAATAAAAAAACGCATTGAATGAGAAAGTGTGTCTAAATGTTCTTTAAACACCTCCAGTCTGGAAAGCGTTAGTGTAAATGCTGATCTGGCCAGCTGGGTAAGGGTTAAAATAGCATGAAGTCTGACCAAACAGGAGAAGAGAGGGTGGCTCAAAGGGTTTGGGTTTAGACATGGATGGTAGATGGTTTGAGTGTCTGATCAGCCTCTTTCTGTTGATATGTATGTGTGTGTGTGTGGCTGCTCCAGTCTCAGGGAGGCCACCATCACCACCACAAGGATGAAACGGGGCTGGGCGTGGAGGGACATCACCTCCACGATGAGCAGGGGGAAAACCTGGACGCCGTGTGGAAGGGTCTGACGGCTCTGAGCGGGGTCTACATCATGTTCCTCATCGAACACTTCCTCACCCTGGGCAAAATGTACAAGGACAAGAAACAAAAGGTCAGTTTGACTCATTGAAACAGAGAAAGTGGTCAAAATCAGTAGTACTGTTATGTTTTGGGTTCGGTTTGTATTATTAATAACTCTGCCAAGGAGGTTAGGATAACAGAAGATAAGTCGTTGTTGACTCCTGTAGGAGAAATTAGTCTTGGGCATTCGAGAGAAACAAATGGCGACACATCGCACATAAACGCACACAATAAACCTACAGTTAACCTACATAGAACATAATCGTACATTATCTCATCCAATGCTTCAAGGAACATATAACAATAACCACACACCAAACCCCCCCCCCTACCTTTCCTCACAATCACAGAAGAACCGAAGAGAACCCGCATCACATCCTCCCCCACTCGTATTGCACTTAAATTTGATCATGATTGCACATTTCCCGTTAACTCATGCTGTGGTCAATAACTCCTGTATTGCACAACGCCCAATTGCATAATACCATATCAAATTTAACTGTGTGTATATATGTGTGTATTGCACAATTACCCTATCATTGCACATCCTATAATCATAATGTTAAGTACCACAAGTCTTATTTAGTAGTATTAGTCACACATACATCACTGCACACAATACACACACACACACACACACACACACACCTTATCTCTTATTCATTAATTTGATTGAAAGCGGTACAAATGAGAATCTGTGCCTGTTGAGCTTGCAGTTTGGTAACCTGTACCTTCTACCTGAAGGCATCAGCTCACTATACAGGATGTGAGGTCATGGTTTTGGTTTGTCAGCAGGATTACAGATAAACCTGTGGCCTGTTTTTGTGAAACTTGGTGGAAGAATAGAACATAGGCCCATGAAGAACCCATTACTATTTGGAGCGGCTTGGACTCACGAGGCCAATACACACGATTTCACTCTCGTCAACATTGCAAGTGGAGTTGTTCCAATACAAATACCAGTATCTGAAATCGGAAAATACGGCCTCATATACTGCCTAAAATTCTGGTGTTTGTATTGGCGAGTATGCAAGTCTATGTACCCATCCAAAATTACGTAATTTACCCCCCCCAAAAAAAACAAATCTACTTTAAAGTACATTCACCCGGATAAAACGTCCGTTTGCTGATGTTAACTTTGATCTGCTAGCAGAGAGTGTAACCAAAGATCTGTTGTTGCTGTGGTGGTTAATGCTGTAGCCCAAAAGCTATTTATGTTACCTTTTCATTTAACCAGGAGTACAGATTAAAAAATCTCTTTAGAGAGTCCTAGCCGAGACAGCCAGCAGCACAAATTAGAGAGGTTTCATATTTAAATCAAACCTATAACGATTTAAAATGGAGACTCAAAAACCACAGATATAACAAAAAGCCAGATGTGCCGACTTCTTAGTCATTTAGAAAGCGCCTTAAATGCGTTTTTAATAGGACCAGCTCCCAAGTGTCAGGTGGGTTTGTAACTGGTTGACAAATTAAAAACGAGGTGCTTCTACCGTCCAAACAGATCCAGAAGCAGTGGGATCAGAACGACAAAGCGGATCCAGAGAAGCAGCCAGCTCTGGAAGAGAGCGACCTGAAGCCATCTGAAGGTGAGACGCAACACCAAACGGGTCCATCCCTGCAGTTAAAAAATCTCTGCGGACACGTACCGTAAGAATAAGAATAAGAATAAGGGTCCTATCTCGCACACGGCGCAAGTTTGCTAGTTTAAGACGCAGTTGTCAATTTCCCGTCCAGCGCCCACGTTGTTTAAATAGCACATGCACCTGCACCCATTTGGTCTTACAGGGAGGTGTGTTCAGGTGCGTTCTGGGAGTATTGCTATCTTGAGGCAGCGGGAAGTGATCGCGCCATTGACCAACAAAAACCTGGTCTAAAGTCAATAACGCAGCATTTCATTGTTATTTTAACAGAGCATTAGTAAAATGCTCCTAGGCTCGTGTACAGCGAGCACACACTATGCTTGTTACACACACACAGGGACGCACAGCAGCACACACACATGCAAAAGATTACACGTAAAAATATTAGGGTGTAAATCCTCCATCATAACAGCAATGCTCAAAGGTCCAAACGCGCCTGGCTTTTAAGGCAAGGTAGCTTTATTTGTATAGCACATTTCAGCAACAGGGCAATTCAAAGTGTTTTACATAAAACATTAAAGAGCAGTTAGAAGACAATTAAAAACAATTTAAAAACATTAATGAACAAATTAAAAACATTAAACGACAAGAATAAAATTGATAGTGCAGTATACGAATAAAAGTTACAATGCAGTATAAGAAATTAAAGTTAATAAAATTGATTATTTTAAAGAAAAGCAACATCAAAAAGATAGGTCTTTAGCTTAGATTTAAAAGGGAATGGGAGATGATCTCTGATTGGTTGATTGCATGTTACGCCAAAAACACACCTCTGATTAATGAAGACACTAAGTACAACCCTTTAGAACCATGCACCCGGCACACAGAGCCTTTTATCTGCCGTCAAACTAGCAGAAGTGGATTTGGACACGTCCTAAACACACCTGCACCAGGATCTCCACCCCGTGCGCTCAGATCGTTAAAACAGAGCCCTAAAGAAGAAAATGTGCTGCTTAGTTGTAATTTTAACACTTGGTCTTCCTCCAGACGTGGAGACTAACGGCGCGGGTATTTTCGGCGACCACTCCATCAACCTGCACGGCGGCAGCATGGCGGAGGAGGAGCAGGTGATGCTGGCGCCCCAGTTGTCGGCCGCCCCCTCGCCGCAGGGGTCTGCCGCCTACACCGCCGAGGACTGCGAGAACAAGTGCCACTCCCACTTCCACGACACGGTGGGCCAGACGGACAGCATGCACCACCATCACCACGACTACCACCACATCCTGCACCACCACCACTCCCAGAACCACCACCCCCACAGCCACTCCCACTCCTACTCGGAGGAGCACTTCCAGCAGGCCGGCGTGGCCACGCTGGCCTGGATGGTCATCATGGGGGACGGGCTGCACAACTTCAGCGACGGCCTGGCCATCGGTGAGTAGGCGGCGTTACTGTCAAGGGCGGGAAGTCCAGACCTGAAAGAGCTGTTTGGAAAGAAGAGGTAAAGTCGCTTACAAGAACACGATCTCTTCATTTTGCTATCAAAGTGCACCAGATTGATGCGTTTAACTTTTAAAATGTACCTAATGTTTACCCCTAGAGGGTCTGGGCTCTGCCGTATCCTTCTCACCGTTTTTACCACTGACGTGTTTGTAGGGCTGGGCGATATGGAGAAAATCATATATCCCGATATTTTAGACCAAATGTCATATTACGATATTAAGATTTCCAAAATCTAAGAGGATATCTAGTCTCATATCACGATATCGATATAATATCGATATGTTGCCCAGCTCTACGTGTTTGCATGCTTGAACTGTACCAGGGTGTACAATGACAAAAAACCCTCTCTTTGATGAACTGACCGTAAATTTAGCCAAGAAAAAAGTGGTTGTGAGCCGGATACAGAGCACCGTGAGGGTTGCAGTGAAGTTTAGCCGACAAAAGGTGATTTTAAGAATAGAAAAAAAAGATTGTGGTTTGGGTTAAAACGCTGGTGCCCTTACTTGGTACTCCCGGGACATGAACACCTGTTTCCTGGGTGAAAGTCTTGTGTTTTCTCCTTAACTTCTTCAGGACATGAACACCTGTTTCCTGGGTGACAGTCTTGTGTTTTCTCCTTAACTTCTCCAGGACATGAACACCTGTTTCCTGGGTGACAGTCTTGTGTTTTCTCCTTAACTTCTTCCAGGACATGAACACCTGTTTCCTGGGTGACAGTCTTGTGTTTTCTCCTTAACTTCTCCAGGACATGAACACCTGTTTCCTGGGTGACAGTCTTGTGTTTTCTCCTTAACTTCTTCAGGACATGAACACCTGTTTACTGGGTGACAGTCTTGTGTTTTCTCCTAAACTTCTTCAGGACATGAACACCTGTTTCCTGGGTGACAGTCTTGTGTTTTCTCCTAAACTTCTCCAGGACAACTTCACTCCCCGGCTTGAAGGCCCTCTGTTTGTCACCTGATTCCCTTTTATACATCCATGGTTTAAAGGCATTTATTAAAAGAGCAATTTCGGGATTTTATTTCATGAATCAATATCAAATCACTTCAACAAAGATCCATTTTGATTGGAGACTAGATAATGTTACCCCAGCCCTAATCAATGTACAGTTGCAGTGATGGCGGTGAGTTTGATAGTTTCCTGTCGTTGTCCAGGCGCTGCCTTCACCGAGGGGCTGTCCAGCGGTCTCAGCACGTCTGTGGCTGTTTTCTGTCACGAGCTGCCGCACGAGTTAGGTAAGACCTTGTTATCTCAGCGCTAATCTACAACACGTAAAGTCTTTATTTAAACATTGCGTTTGATTACTTTGTGCTAATTTACTACTTATTTTTGTTCAGTTATCATTGAGTGGAAAGATGCAAAAATAAAAAAAGAGAAAAAAAGATACTTTTGCTTTCAATATTACGGAGAGAGGTTTCTGGGAAATGGTCTAATTTCTGGGAAACAGGATCTAGAATTGGAATTTGAATTTGAAAAGAATTATTTTGAAAACCATCTCTTGATGGTATTATGCTACTGACATTTGATATCATCAGTGTTGGGGTCACAACTCAAGAACGTGTAATACACATATTATTCACTTACAAAAATATAATGCATTACCTTGTTATTCTCCATGGATAGTAACTCATTACTCTACTCATTACATTACTGTAGCTCAACACAGCAAGAGCCTGGCATATAAACTTAGCACAAAAAGTAAGGAAAATTGTGTTTGGTAGATTATTTCTCTGTGGTAACAATGCTTTTTGGCAATGAATCTTATACCGTTGGAAAGCCTATTTAGTTCCCTTTCAAACGGTGCCCCATTTGTAAGGAACATGCATTTGTGGGATGAGCAGCAGCGCTGAGTATGTGGGTTCCACCCATGAAAAATTTGCCAAATCTTCTCTGCCAATGTCAAACAGCTTATTCTGCCATTGACTCATTTGGTGGCTTGGCAATCTGAAATGCAGACAGCAGAAAAACATGCGTTTGACTCCTGTGTTTCTGTGACCGGAAGAACTACATTAGCACAAGCTTTGTAACAGCTTCTGTGGTGCGTCTCTTATGGGAGTTGTAGTTTTAAAGTATATTGGTATATTTCTCATAATTAGAAGTTGGCAGTGTAGAATTTTGGATAAACCGTGGGTCTTATTTGGGATGGGGAACACACTGGTGTCATCAGATTTTAAAAATCGAATTGTTAACTAGGTGAAAAATCTTTTCATTGAACCATTTAATCTCACTGACTTTATACAATAACGCTTAGCTATATTTTGATTGATCATTATTCTATGTTATTTATCATGTTGTAATTGTAAGCTTTTTCTTGTCTGTTTTGAGATTGTTGTTTGGTTATTTTTTTGTTCTGTTGTGTTTTGTTTATCATGTTTGCATGTCTGTAATGTTTTTTTGTTGTATTTTGTTGAGGACCCCCTCAAAAATGAGATGGTAAGGGGTTATCCTGATAAAAGAATGTGTGTAGCACCTTCTGTTGCTAAATGACCAGCCTTCAAAGGTGTACTCGGTTCAAGGTTCAGAGGTCAATATTTCAAAGCAGGAGTAATGTATCCTCTTCAGACTGACATACTGTAGGCTGAGGTAAAAGTGTGCCAAAAATGCCAAAACACATGTTGCATATGAACACATACCCAAACAAAGCTATATACATCTTCTTTGAACAAAAACTTCGGCAACAATCTGCTAATGCTTTTAATTTCCTGAAAATGCTTCCTAAAACTAGTCCCTTCTTAATTTTGAAAAGGTAGTCTCAGTAAAGGCTACAAAGGTTAGGATGGCTACAAGCTGTAACCACGGTGATTGATTTGAGGATCATCTTCTGAATATAATAATTAATATGTTAGGCCTACCATAAATTGATATTTCAAAAAAGTAATTTATTTAAAACAACTAATAATGCAGTGTGATTTTAAATCAAATTAAGTCCCACACATAAATATGCTCTTTTTTTCCCCTTGCTATTAATATTCATCAACTGCACAATTAGAAAATTGCGTTTTTAAGTAACTATGCATGGAAAATAAAATTACAAAAATGCTTTACTACTACTTTATTGTAGTCTATTATCATTGAGTGGAAAGATGCAAAAGATACTTTTGCTTTCAATATTACGGAGAGTGGTTTCTCAGAAATGGTCTCACTTGAAAGCAAAAGATACTTTTGCTTTCAATATATATACACACTGATCTGTAAGTCCACACTTTTTATCTTTTAGTGTTTCCGATGAATATATTAGTTGTATTAACATAATTGTATGAATTAATTTTAGTATTAGAATTATTTGTTTTTGTAGGCCATCTTGAACAAATATAACAAATGCACTGGTCAATTTGGCTCCCAGTTTGAGTTTTACATAAATAATTTTTTTGCATGCCGTAAAAAAGAGGTTTCAGACCATGATGACTAAAAGCATGGTAACCATCACATTGATGAAATATAGACAGTCGTAATTTAAGGAGGGCAAATATGGATTTTCAATATCATGTTTGGGTAGCAGTCACTGATGCCAGATGTTCACGTAACAATTACACTGTCTCCTTTCGTTCTGTGTCTCGCCTTTCGATATACTAATAATGACATTTATTTAAGTTAGGTAATTGTTCTATTCCTGCAGACTTTTCTCCCTTGACTCTTCTGATTGCCTCGGACAGGTCATACTGGAGCTAACTTGGTTTCCCCAGGCAGGTAGGCAGCCACAGCCATTACACTAACTTTTGGGACATAATTCACCTTTTTCAAGGTATATATGTGGTCATGTTAAAGGAAACGTGCAGGTGTTAAGAATAGGTACAGGATCCCTATATAATCTATGGTGGCTCACTGGAGAGACTTAAGACCGTTTTCAGACAGCCTGTGCTGGCTGTATGAGGGTCCAGCAAAAACACAGGTCTTTCCATTAATTTTGAATGGGTAATGCAGGCTGCAGCGGGGGGTGCCACAGGGGAACACTAAAAAAAATGTAGCAGGCCTGTGGTGAAAAGTTGAGACCGACTCAACTTTTAGAGAAACGCAACCCCACGTCACGCTCTGGTGGCCAATCATGCAACTGCTGATCATACTTGTCAGTGTGTTTTGAGCTATGCAGGGTTTCATAAGTCAAATTTAAGACCTTAATGAATGAAATTAAATTAAGACCTATATCCTGACATAAAATTATATATAGTATAAGTATACATATTAAATACAGTCATAGTATAAGTATATATTATATATACATAGTATAAATACAGACACAAAAGTTGTTGCAAAGTTAAGAAACATATTAAAATTAAATAAAAGTGACGAGCGAAAAATGAGCATTAATAGGATAAGCAGGTGAGGATACATACATAGGGAAATTAAGAGCCGTTTAAAATAAGTTAAGACCTAGAACACAACACTTTTTTAAGACTTTTAAGGCCTAAAATTTTGATTTTTAAATTTTAGATTTTTTTAGACCCCACGGAAACCCTGGCTATGGTTTGAGGAGGCGTGAGAGTCCCATTCAGAAAACAGGAAACATCACTGCTTTTATCGCTACCACAGGTACGTTTAAAATCATGAGGGTAAAAAAATAATACACCGCACAACCCTGCTGCAAATCACCAGATCGCTCTGTTGATCTAAATGGCCCGTAACAACTGAGCAACAGAGCCAGTATTAATGTTTTTACACCTTTGCATGCTTGGAGTCAAAATTTCTGCTAGGAAATAGGTCTGAGTTGATGCTCATTTTCTTATGTATTAAAATGATATTGCCTTCCATATATTCTGTACACATCATAAAAGAAAAAGAAAACAAATCATTTATTTATGTAGCACATTTCATACCCACTTAAAGTGTTTTACATAAGGATTAAAAGAAGAGAAATGAAGAAACCTTACAATAAAGATAATGGTATCCATTCACAACAAACATGCAGGAATATTGACTTTAAACTTAAAAAATGTATGTTATTTCAGGAGACCTGAAAATACCTTCTGCTATTTTTATGTTTCTAGGTGACACTGTGGGCCTCATTTCAGAAGGCAGGTTTAGTTCAAACTTAGTGTTGGTTGACTCTCTGGAGTTTTGGGTTTCACAAAGATAGTTCAGCCACAACTCTGAGTCAGTTCCTATGGCAACGTACCAACGGTCTAACCTGCTCGCTAGCAGGTTTTGTTCACCTGAGTTTATTTCCCCTTATAACCCTAGATGTTAAAATTCTTTACCTCCCATGTGTAAATAAACAATGACTTTTTAATGAAGAGATATTATACAAGTACAAATGCAGTGCAGTACTCAATATTCGTCATGTTGTTGAAACAAGTAAAATCATCCACCTTAACCCACTCCCTTTAACTTAGTTCATCTTAATCCTGATATGTAGCTCTGTTGCCAACTGCTGATTTTAATTTGTCAGTTGACCCAATAGATATTGTCCCAATAACATGCTATAATGGAAAATATTCCAAAAAAAGATTTTAACAATTGTTTTACATTTTCGTCAGGTCCATTACGTCAAAAACAACGCAGACAATAAAAATGCTTTAAATAAATAAATAATAAGTCACGAATTAAATGGTATGGCTTAGTATGGCTCTGTTCAGAGGACAGCAGCAGCAGCATTAGGGGACGATCACACAGTTTAAGACTTGGAGAGCTAAGCTTTTCCCCCATATGAACAGAGCAGCAAAGATGACATAGAAGCCTACGCTACGTTATACACGACAAGGTGGAGCTGGGGAGGAGGTGGGTTGCATAGATGCGAGCAGCAAGCAGCTAGAGCAACTAAAGCAGATTTAAGTGGCCATTCAGCAGCGAGGGGAGTTGACCAGCTGCTGCACTGATGCAGATGGTAGCACCGTGTTGGTGGCCAATAACGGTTAGCAGTGTCTTGACTACTTGGCCTGCCAGAACTGACGCTGACACTCAATTAATATTGCTTCTTGACAGTAGTACACTGTATCTGTGCCTTACGTATTTCAATATTAATCGGATATCTGAGTCTGTATTAGTTTTAAGGTTGCACTAGGAGCAATAGGTAACACACAGTGATGCTGCAACTGAGGGTTGAATTCTTTGCATTTTTAATTTTTGTGTATTTCATCTTTTGCAGTTTTGGACCGGAGTGCACTTCCAGAGCCAAAGACATACATATAAGACCTACACTTTTATTGCACAAACTTGGAGTCTTAAATATTTTCTGATTTCTGATTGGTCATCTTGATTCTAAATTTAGGACTATAAAATGTTGAATTATTTCAAAAGCCACAAACGGCTTGCTGATGCTTATAAAGAAAAAAGCACATTGCTAAAACCTGATATAGGGCCTCTCCCTGTTTATATAGTTCCCCTGACAAAAGAACAAATCAATATTGATGGGTGCAAGCGATTCAGATTGGGTAAAGAGTCAAAAGTTAAATCTAATCGCACCATAATGGTGATGGGAGCAACTGGGGCTGGGAAGTCAACTCTCATCGATGGGATGATCAATTACATTCTAGGTGTTAAATGGGAGGATTCATATCGGTTCAAGTTAGTTGATGAGGGTCAGTCTAAATCACAATCTGAAAGTCAGACTTCTGAAGTCACTGTGTACAAAATCTACCACAAGGAAGGCTTTGAAATAGATAGCTCACTGACCATTGTTGACACTCCAGGCTTTGGAGATACAAGAGGCATAGAAAGAGACCAGATGATCACAGAACAGATACGTAATCTCTTCTCTGCTGATTGTGGTGTCACTGAAATTGACGCTGTGTGTTTTGTAGCTCAGGCTGCTTTAGCACGACTCACACCATCACAGAAATATGTGTTTGATTCTGTGCTCTCAATCTTTGGCAAAGATGTGGCAGATAACATCCGGGTTCTGGTGACATTCGCAGATGGCCAGCAACCACCAGTTCTAGAGGCAATCAATGCTTCAGGTGTCCCATGTCCTAAAACAAAAGGTGGGCTGCCAGTTCACTTCAAATTCAATAATTCAGCGTTGTTTGCAGACAACAAATCATCTGCAGCAGACAGTATGAGTGGGGATGATGAAGATGAAGGAGGCTTTGATCAGATGTTTTGGAACATGGGAACAAAAAGCATGAAGAGGTTCTTTGAGGCTTTACATATCATAGAAACCAAAAGCTTAAAAATGACGAAAGAGGTCCTCAGAGAAAGAAAGCAGCTTGAGAATTCTGTTGAAAATGTGCAGAAGCAGGTTAAAGTTGGGTTAGCCAAGCTTGAGGAGATAAACGAGACAACTGGAAAACTAAAAGAGCATGAGGGAGAAATCAGCAGAAATGAGAACTTTGAGTTTTATGTCAACATCAAAAAGCCTGTTCAAATAGATATTTCTGGAACTGGAACTTACATCACCAACTGTCAGCAGTGCCATGTCACCTGTCACTATCCATGTGCAATACCAAATGATGCAAATAAAGCAGGCTGTGTTGCAATGGGAAGTAATGGATACTGTACTGTGTGTCCAAATAAATGTCATTGGAGTGTACATCATAATCAGAAGTACAAATGGGACTATGAGGATGTTAAAGAAAAACGAACAGTGCAAGAGCTGAAAGAAAAGTACCAAAATGCCACAAAGGCTAAAATAACTGTTGAGGAATTGGTTAATGAGCTGAAGGCTGACTACGATCGTGTGCAGGCTGAGGTGGTGAAACTGATGGAGAAGTCTTCTCAGTGTTTAAACAGACTTAAAGAGATAGCACTGAAGCCAGATCCTCTCTCCACTACAGACTACATTGACATGCTTATTGAGGGAGAGAAAGCTGAGGCCAAGACAGGCTGGAATCAACGAGTTGAGTCCTTGATGATAATGAGACAAAAAGCAGAGTTTATGGCTAAAGCAGCCAGAGGAGAGAAAGTCCTCCGACGTCAAGAATCTCAGATCTAAGATGATAAGTTTATACTGCGTCGACACGACACTCAAAACTGTGTGCCATGCTATTGATACACTTTCCAAATGCTATCACATTCCTTCAGCTCTAATCATTCAGCTACTGAAGGAAAGGCATGTGTTATTTCATTGTTGATTTGTATGTATTGTAAAATGTGATCTTGTTCAGCCAGAAATTAAGGCAAATACTCTTCCAAAGTGCATTGACATACTTATTGAAAGAGAGAAATCTGAGGCCAAGCCTCAGTGGAAGAAATGAGTTTGGTCTCTATAATCTCAAGACAAAAAGCAGAGTATGTGTCTTGTTAGGAAGCCTGAGATTAAAATGGCTTTGACTAAGGAAGTCTCAAGCATAAATTTGTGTAAGATAAAATCTGGCATTTCTTTTGTAAAAATGTATACCTGAAAATGTATTCCTGACATATCTGCATGTGCTGTTTACCAAAAATGGACACACAGATTATTATGTGTGGTGATACATTTTTAGGTGTGACCACATTGTGTGCTGGAACTGTTGACTTCCATCACCATCACCACCAATGTAAAAGTCTGCAGCTCTTTTAACTCTGCAAACCTTAACATTGAAAATGTGATGTTCATTTTTATATTTTATTATGATCATTTATATAATTCCTTAAATGTTTACATATATCTACACTGCACTTAGTTTACAGTATCCAATACTGGTTTTTAAACAAGGATATTAACCTCTTTTTTAAGTTTTTGTTTTTTTACAAAACTGTGTATTGAATTGCATTTTAATGTCCTGTAGTAATAAGGTGTATCCTACTGAATAATGTAGAAACTGTAAGATGACAAACAAAAAATAAAATCTGTTTTGTATAAATGCTGCTTTAAGTGTTTCTGATGTGTCAACTCCTCTTCTAGGACCTTTCAAAATCGACCTTTACACAGTTTTGGCAACAACAAATCATTTAACATGATCTTAATTTTCTCAAATAGTCCAACATCTTTTGGGCTAGACTTCTAGTCCAAGCAGTAAGTTACAACAACTTCATAAAATGACTATCAGAGATATTGAACAAACATGACCACAATAGTTTCATTAAAAAAGATGTAGGTTAGATTTGACAGTTAAACGTACCTTTCTGTTACCTCACAATGGCCCTCATTTATCAACCTAACGTAGAAACCAGCGCAGATATGAGCGCAGAAATCATCTTACGACAGGCTTCACGTGTGATTCATGAAACGTTCGTATCACACCAATCAGAGCGTAAGAATGGTCGTACATTGATAAATGCAGCGGCTGGAAACGGTCGTAATTTAAATTAAATTAACTATTTAATTTATACATCCTTGACGCATTTTCTATAGTCCTAATAGTAATATACAGGCTTATTGCAATCTCTTAGGCCTACATGGTGTACCTATATTTAAATAAACACACAGTAGCGGAGTTTATGCAGTGTCTTTTATTTTACTCGTGTTTTTTTTTCATGAGTCAGAACGAGACAACAGCCGAGGGAGAGCGCTTGTCCTCCGCCCCTCCATGCTAGACCCTGTCTCCTGACAGCAGAGGGGTTGGGAAAACAAGCCGAAAAAACTCGGTCAATGGCAGAAATAAATCGTACACGACATAGAAATGAAAACCTGAATAATAAATAAAAATGTTGTGCATCATCATGTTTCCTGTATTGAATATCATTGCCAAACATAACACTACAGGCTACCTTTTAAAAGCGAGGAATAATAATATCCTGTCTCCTTGGTATAGCCCCCAGTTGGGGCTGTGCTGGACACTGCTCTCTGGGCATCGGGTCATCTGGCTCCATCGCTACATTTATGGCACCCAGTTTTCCTGCGAGATGTTGTGCAGAACCCCACAGGCTAAAACAATGTTGCAGACTTTTTCTGCCGTGTATAGGGTCCCCCCCCACTGATGCGAGCCATCTGCCCTAAACAATCCGATGGAGCGCTCCACTGTGGCACGTGTGCGTACGTGTGCACTGTTGTACCGGCTCATGTTCTTCCAAAAGAGCCAGATCTGCCATTGCTGATAAGTGATCAACTGATGACTTCTCCTTCTCCTGTTAAACTGATTATATGCTGCACTGCAAGGCCACGCTGACTCAGAAACTTGCGTACACGAGTTCAGACCAGACGTGAGATTTGATAAATGCCGAGCTTTGCGTAGGAATCGGCGCACGCCCGTCGTACGCCTGTTTTAGGTCGTACGCACGTTTCATAAATGAGGGCCAATACGTTTTGCATTCCCACTGACCCAGTGACTGTATTAGGATTGTGGATATCTGAAGGTTGTAACCACTTTGCACTGTTCATATGATCAGCCTTTAATAAGAATGAGGTGGACAGCCAAACTAGGGAATTGGGAAATCTGCTGTTTGTGTTTGGGAAACTAGTAGCTTACAAGATTTAGAAATTCTCCCATGAAAAAACAAACCGCGAACTTATTGTTGAAACTGAGGTCTAGGTGTTGCTGGTGTGGAGTCAGAGGTCCACCAGCTTCACCAGTGCCTTTTAAAAAAAAGGCTGGTCCAGCACCTTTGGTCAGGAGCTGAAAAGACTAATGTTTCCTAGTGTCAAAAACCTGTTTCAGGAGTATTTATGACCTATAATCATCAACCATGTAGTCCTTTGCAGCGGCCTGGGTTCAAATCCGACCTGCGGCCATTGTTGCGTGTCATCTCCACTCTCTCTCCCACCTTTCCTGTCTATCCACTGTCCCTATATAATAAAGGGAAAACGCCCCCCAAAAATAATAATAATAAAAGAATGATGAAGAAATAGGTTTAGATTGATGTAGAACAGTCATGTTGACCACAGTTCTTCTGCAGTGGCTTAAATGTGTGAACAGATAGTCAACTTGCTAATGACTGACATTGGGTTAAAAAGACATTAAACTTAATGGTTGTAGTGGAAAATGCTGTCAGGTGCACGGCGGGTTTCTGGGAAATGCTCTCAATTGTTGTCAAGTCATTAACTCAGTTTATGTTCGTGTTTATCTTGATCTGTCTCTGGCCGTAAGATTAACTTTTGGTATACTGTATATAATCAAAGTTCAGAAAAAGTAAGGTATTTTACTGAGGACCTTTCCTATGTAATTGTTTTTAATCACTTAAACTTTTTTGACAATCAAAAAACTCACAACATGTTTATAATGTGTTGTGCTTGCAGCGTGAGTGACATGCACTGCTGCAAATTGACGGTGCTGTTGTGGAGATGGGTCAGCAGCGTGAAGTTCCTGGGAGTTCACCTGTCAGCCAACCTCAACGACCAACACCACAGCAGTCATCAAAAGAGAATAGCAGCGTCTGCGATCTACCCCCCCCAACACCTTGACAGGTGATGCCACTGAACTGCAATTTATAATTGTTCCTATTTTATGGCCCTGGTGGGCTGTCTGAATGTTTGTTTTTAGCTTTTTTAAATATTATTTTAGTTTGAGTTTTTGTTAATTGCACTGTGACATATTTTCTGCGTAAGGAAGTACTCTGTGAAATGACAAATTAGAATCAGAAATGGATTTATTGCCACAATAAATTACACTTATGCGGAATTCCCCTTGGTGATACTTGATAAGCACCACTTAAGTTAATCTATGTCATATATCTAACTGATTGCCCGTTTACTATCCAGTTGTAATCAATTAGTTGTGTATTCAACGAGGCAAGACTCAGCAAAAAGTGAAGCCAAAAAGTGTGAGTGTGTGTGTGTTGTGCATATAAAAATACACTACAGAGTGAAGTGAAGAAGAACTCGTCCTCCCTAATCAGAAACGAACTGAATGGTAAGTTGCTAAACACAATGGCCCTCATTCATCATTTTTGCGTAGAAACGGGCGTATATGTTGGCGTAAGTTTATGCTTACACTCCTCTCACCGCCTGATTTATGAAGCTGTGCGTACCTTTGAAATCCAGGTGTACGCAATACCTGCCCTTGATAAATGCCGCGGCTGAAAACGATCGTCATTAGAATAACACGCCCCGATATATTCTGGGTTTTGAGGCCTCGCCCCTACAATTCACGACATGGCGAGACGTAATCCGGCTGAGAAGCGGCACTTTTCAGAGGTGGAGATTGAAAACCTGATATCTCAGGTTCATTTGCGTTAAAGTGTGTACTATTTGGCAGCCTGAAAACTGGTATTAAAGACTGTAGAAAGAATGCGGAATGGAAGGAGATCACTGATGCGGTCAACAGTGTTGCCGTAGTAAATCGGACTCCAGCTGAAGTTTAGCCTTTTAATTTATACATCGACACATTTTTCTATAGTCCTAATAGTAATATACAGGCTTCTATTGTAATCTCTTAGGCCTACATATGTAGGTGTACTTATATTTAAATAAACACACAGTAGCAGAGTTTATGCAGTGTCTTTTATTTTACTCATGTTTTTTTCATGAGTCGGAACGAGACAACAGCTGAGGGAGAGCGCTTGTCCTCCGCCCCTCCATGCTAGACCCCAGCTGTGGACCCTGTCTCCTGACAGCAGAGGGGCTGGAAAAACAAGCCCCCTTATTTCCAATTCAATAATTCACCATTGTTTGCAGACAAATAATCTGCACCAAACAGTTTGAGTGGAGATGATGAAGCTGGAGGCTTTCATAAGATGTTTTGGGACATGGAAAAAAAAAGCATGAAGAGGTTGATTTGTTGATTTGGATGAAATATTGTGGAATTACTTTTTGACCCAAAAGTCTTGAAACTGACACTGGCATACCTATATAGGAGTTTCTTCTGAATCAATCAGGAGTTAAACTTAAAAAAAGTGTATAGTCTACAACCTGAATATTTGGGCTAAATCATTTAAAGAACACATACGGCAATATTATTTCATACAAGGTCTATGAATAAAACAGATTGTTTGCTCACCGATGGGGAAATTAAAACTGGGAAGAAGAATTTTTGCTAAGTGAAACTTAAACTTAAAGGAAACTTATACCAACATTACCTGCAATAAACGGTGTGAGCCGATTAAAAATTGATGATTTAGGGTAGAGAGGAGCTTAAAAGAGACAAATATAGTTGATGAAATAGAAAGAGAACAAAATATTTCTACAAAATCAATTTATTTTCACATCTCAATCACATAACTTTTTTTTCTTTTCTAGTATTTAAGGTACAACTGGGCAAGAAAAAACTATTAAAGAAAAATACACAGAATGCATAATGGCTTAAAATATGGGACAAATGTTAATGCTGAAATATGTAAAACAATGTTCAATGTTACAATCAATCAATCAATTTTTTCTATATTTATCATTACCAATGCCATCTAAGAACAAAAGTTTGATCTCAACAAACTGCACACATGAAGAGTTGTCGTCTGCTGAATTTGGAACAGAATGAACATCAGAAATAGCAGCTTTAACCTACTAAAAGATACATAAAATCTTCAATTTGATTATGTAAAATAAACATCAATTGTGTTATCATCTTTGTTACAAACCTGTTATAAGACAAAAAAAACTTACAGTAACTGCCAAACCCCAAAATCAAGTACTTAATCGTTAGTATACAATCAGAGTATATTCAAAGTACTAAATAGTTTCATTAATAAAAAAGAGAACAAACATCTGTGGCAACAATTAATGGCAGCAATGCTCCAGCTGAAAGAGGTTATTAAATGGTGTGTGTCAGAAAATAAGCATAATTTCGTACATTTTCAACAACATTTAGGTTATGTAGACATGACACCCAGGTCTATTAAGTTCCAGCCATTAAAGGGGTGATAGAATGCAAAACCGATTTTACTTGGTGGGTAAATAGGACATACGTAGCACCTCAAAATCCCATTGACACCTCTTTCCTCTGCAAATCTCACAATTTGAAACTGCTGCTGAAAACGGGCGAATCTGAACAAAGCTAAAAGTTGACGTCAACTTCTCAACTCCTCCTCATCTGGCTCTAGTCTCTAGTCTTTGTCACAACCCAACATTCACATAGGCTACACAACTGACCTGAGGTCGGTTAGTCTTCTGAATCTAGGTCACGCAGATCTCTGAAATTGTATACATTGTTCATCTGCTATTTTACCACTAAATTCACTTCTGAGACTTTTTTATGCGAGAAATCAACTTGTAAAGCTCAAATATGGGGCGTTTCACTAAAATTGATGGCTAATTGCTAATTTGGTAAGACAGTGTCGGACTTTACGAGCTCCACAACCTGCCGGGACAGCAGGCGGCTGCTGGCCAGGTTTGCTGCGTTCTCTTTCAGCCTCTCCCCCTTCACAGACTCGCTGAACTGGAGATCTCACACACAATGACTACTTTCAAATGTAAGACTTTAGAAAGAACAAAGTTTGGAAGTTTTTCAAGGATATTGAAAATGAACCACGGTCGTAAATGCAGTGTTCCAGACTGTACAACGGAATAGCCTCCTGGCCCAGAGAAAAGGGTTTAGAACGAGTATATCGGACAATGGAGCGGGAGTTGTGGATCTAATGCAGCGCTGCAGAGGGACTGGCACAGGACATTTCAGGGGTTCACTCTCCATTCCCCACGCTTACTAGCTATTAAGTGAGTTGTGATTCTTTGGTGGAGGTTTTTTATGTCCCAAGGGTAACGTTACAACTACACTAGTTATAATGAAAGTGTCGAAACATTTTGTCCAGGCTACAGCCGCTGCAGCCAGTAAGAAAAGGTCTTGTTCAAAATAAGGCCCTATTCACAGGGTAGTTAGTGGCCCACAGAAAATCACTTGGGTCATTTTCAGCCCAACCAATGTTACATACCCCATTAGGAGACCTTAAGGAACAGTGTGAAATACCCTATATAATCATTTTATCACCCCTTTAAAAAAAAGAAGAAGTTTGGAGCATTCAATTAATTAATTCTTTTCAACCGAACAGAAAATGTATTTAATCTAGTGCCACCAGCTGGCAAAAAAGTCACAAAAAGCTTGTTAATAACAAAATAGTTAGAGAGAATTCCAATCAGCATGCTTACCTAAAGTGTAACGGGTCGGCTACATTGCACACGTAACATAACGTCCGCAGAGCGGATGTTCCAAAACTACGGATCCACTATAATCAATGAAACTGGCGACACCGGACAGAGAGCAGCGGGTAGTGGTGCGTATGCTCCGCGGACATGTGACTCTACAACAGTAGAAATAGGATAGTTTATTTTAAATTTTTTACACGAGGTGTAAAGGATCATAAAGTGTCTATATTTCTTTTAAATTAAACTGCCAATATACAAGAAACAACTTAATGACTGTGAATGAGCGTATTGGCAGTTTCAGTTTGAGAGTTTGTTTTAAATTCTTGTTTCCCTCCCCTACGTCCTTTGATAACAACTGACAGTAGATTGATGTTTCACAGCTCTGTGCCGGCTCCAAAAACTGAAGGAACAACAACAGTCCCAAAGCAAAAGCTCTCTGTCTCACCTGTGACCCAAACAATCCTACGCCGTGTGGCGCAGAAGGTGTAGCCGGTTAAAAGATACATTCTGCTGCACATACGCTCTGCTAATGGTCCGCATACGTTACGCATTCAATGTAGCCGAAGCACAATGCTAACATCTCATATCATCGTGAGCTGTCCCAACCCTCTGCTGTCTAAGACTCAGCAGAGCTTCTGTTGTCCCAGGCTGACCTCTAGTGGCCGCTGCCCTGCACTGCACTATGTAACAACACACCATTACACTACTATTACTACTACTACTACTACTACTACTACTACTACTACTACTACTACACCCCAAAACTCAAACTTTATCACAGCCACAGGTGTCCATTTAGTAGGGCTGGACGATTAATCAAAAATGTATCGACATCAAAATTCGGAAGCTGTTATCAACGTATTTTTCCCATGATGATAATTCCGATAATTTATTCCTGTTGATAGACCTTCTTTCTCAAACATTCTATAATGTGTGCAGTCACATGACTTCGCCCGGACCAGTCAGCCACATGGAAAGCATAACTGACGATAACTGAAACACAGTCCGAGTCAACTGAGCAACTTATGCCCCCAAAAAAAACCCAGTCCCCCTCTGTCGTCTGGAAACATTTTGGCTTCAGAAAAAAATATTTTGAACAACGTGATTTAATTATCGTTCATCAAAGTAGAATGTGCAATTAATCGTGATTTTGATTTTAGGTCATATCATGCAGCCCTACCATTTAGAATACTGTCTTGCAGCTAACCATCAAATCAACAGTCCATGCCAACTAATGCTGCTTTCAATTGCACCTCGTATTTCTTAGAAACTACAACTGTTGCAACACAGTCTCACTCCCTACTCGTCAAATGTATGACGCATGGTCAAGGACCCTGGCGTCAAGTTTCAACGAAATAGGGGTACCCTTGACGTTATTTTTCGATGAGGGGGTCCGTCAGATAGACATTAATGTTATTCCCTCCCCGTCGGATATCGACGAAAGAAAAAAACACCTCCCCCGCCCCTTAACTCGAAATCTGGAACAGTTATTGGTATTTTTAGCCCAATAACCGCTGTTTTAATCAACATTATTCATGAGATATTATCATGGTTTATATGTATTTCATTTAATGTTATTATTTCGGTCTATTTCGGCCAGGGAAGCTGGGTTGCTTTTTTGTTGATTTATATTTTTTAAACTATAACGCCAAATCTATCAACATTTATTTAGATGTTATCATGGTATTCATTTCTTTACTTTAATAATATTATTTCGGTCTTATTACCGGTGAAATATTACAGTATATGCTGTAATACAGAACATAACGCTATGATCCGAGCTGGACGCATTCAAAGCCGATAGGCCTATCCCCCAATGCAATGCGGCCATTCATTTCAAAGAATCGGGCAGCGATCAGCTGGTCTTTAACGCCAGGATCGCTTCAATATACATATATACAGTCAGTGGTCAGTATCACTTCAATATACATATATACAGTCAGTGATTGTATTACCAGCAACAACACGTTGCTCAGTTTTGTTCCAGTAAGTTATGAACCATAATAACGTTTAAACAAATCCGCGGAAAACTCCGGAAGTGACGTAGTACGTCCCGCTCAGCGGATACGAAGATACAAATATATAATATTCGTAATATTGATGTTTTTTTCTAACGTTGTATTTGAGGAGTTAAACAATAAAGATAGTTATAATAATGAAATAAAGTTTCATGTATTTGTCTCATGTATTGTGTGCTCGGCCGGCCGGTGGGCGGCATCAATCTGAAATGGAATCAAGCCATCTTACGGCAGACAGCAGAAACAGGAGCCGAACGAGTCCCCCCCCACCCACCCCGGAAGAACTACAAGTGCTCAAGCTTTGTAACAGCTTCTGTGGCGTTTCTTATGGGAGTTGTAGTTTTAAAGTATATTGGTATATTTCTCATAAGTAGAAGTTGGCAGTGTATAATTTTGGATACACCCTGGGGTTTTTTGGTATGGAGAACACACTGGTGTCCTCAGATTTTAAAAATAAAATCGTTAAATAGGTGAAAATAGCTTATTACCATATTTGACAGTGCTTACAGTAGTTACAATTTGGTGACCATATCTACATGACAGCTGAGGTCCAGAGCTTTCTATAACAGCTGGTCTTATGTGTGTAGCACCTTCTGTTGCTAAATGAAAGGCCTTCATACATGGACTGGGTTCAAGGTTCAGAGGTCAATATTTCAAAGCAGGAGTAATGTATCCTCTTCAGACTGACATATGTTACTCTCCAGGTTGAGACCTTTCCAACGATGTGTTTGCTATAGTCCTACGACAACGTTTTAATTTTTACACATCATGGAGACCACTTAGCAGGAGATACTTTATTGTCCCCAGAGGGATATTTGCCTTGAGTTCAAATGCTTCACAAATAACACTTGACATATTGTTTTATCATACAGCTGACATACTTACAATAAAAAACAACATGAACAAAGGGATATAGGCTAGACTGAAGCACATCACACAGCAACAATCTATTGCTCATCTTTCACAAACAGTGACAAGAGCAACACAACCATGCTTCATATCATGAAGCTATTGCACACCCTCAATCTCAAGCAACATTATTTAAAGTTTTAATTGAGGTAGGTCCAAATTAGGCCTATAGTTTAGAAATGTTAAGTTTACCCATATCTTCTGCCAGAGGATAAGAGCTCATACTTGGCATGGAGAATAAAGATAGAGCAGACCATATTCTGTGTTCTTGCCTGGAGAGACTGGTTTCTATTCCTCTACACAACCTTCATGACAGTCGTATTAATATGCTCTGTAATGCAGCCTTGTATAACATAAACCATCTGATTCACCGTGGGTGTCTGCTCTAAATGATAACACACACTTTCAACACGGGCCTTCCAGCCAAAGGTGCATGTTGTCCATATGAACACCATTGGGCCTATAGGAGCAGAGCCGATGGATTGGTTCATCATTTATGATCTCTGATACCCTCTGACCCAGCTCTATCTCGAGAGTTACCTCAACTTCAGTTTCAAAGGGGGGGGGTCAGCTTTTCTTAGACATGAGTAGGGGGGGGGGCACCAAGGAAAAAAGGTTGGGAACCACTGCTCTCATCCATGTCATGACCCTTTTCTCAGCTTGTGAAATGGTTGAATGAGATGTGTGAGTTTTGTCTGTGTGCAGTAGGGCTGAGGTAGAAGTGTGCCAAAAATGCCAAAACACATGTTGTATATGTATGCATACCCAAACAAAACTATATACATCTTACTCTGTGAACAAAAACCTTGGCAACAATCTGCTTATCCTTTTAATTTCTAGAAATTGCTTCCTAAAACTAGTCCCTTCTTAATTTTGAAAAGGTAGTCACAGTAAAGGCTACAACGGTTAGGATGGCTACAAGCTGTAACCATGGTGATTGATATGAGGATCATCTTCTGAATATAATAATTAATATGATAGGCCTACCATAAATTGATATTTCAAAAAAGTCATTTATTTAAAACAACTAATAATGCAATGTAATTTTAAAGGTCCCATGACATGGTGCTCTTTGGATGCTTTTATATAGACCTTAGTGGTCCCCTAATACTGTATCTGAAGTCTCTTTTATATAGACCTTAGTGGTCCCCCTAATACTGTATCTGAAGTCTCTTTTATATAGACCTTAGTGGTCCCCTAATACTGTATCTGAAGTCTCTTTTATATAGACCTTAGTGGTCCCCCTAATACTGTATCTGAAGTCTCTTTTATATAGACCTTAGTGGTCCCCTAATACTGTATCTGAAGTCTCTTTCCCGAAATTCAGCCTTGGTACAGAATTACAGCCACTAGAGCCAGTCCCACAATGAGCTTTCCTTAGTACGTGCCATTTCTGTGTCTGTAGCTATTGAGGAGGAGAGAGGGGGGGGCGAGGTGAAGAAAGGGGATGTGGCCTTGACCAACTGCCACTTTTCTCGTTTGAAAGCCATGATGTCTCTCATGGGTGGGCCAAATTCTCTGGGTGGGCAAAGCAGAGAAAGGGGAGGTAACCTTGCTCCTTATGACCTCATAACAAGCAAGATTCCAGAACGGATCATCTGAGCTTTCATTTTCTCAAAGGCAGAGTAGGATACCCAGGGCTCGGTTTACACCTATCACCATTTCTAGCCACTGGGGGACCATAGGCAGGCTGGGGGAACTCATATTAATGTTAAAAAACCTCATAAAGTGAAATTTGCCATGCCATGGGACCTTTAAATCAAACTAAGTTCCACACATAAATATACTCATGTTTTTCCCCTTTAGTCTTTGCTATTAATATTCATCAACTGCAAAATTTTTAAATAACTATGCATGGAAAATAAAATACAAAATTCTTCTCTTTGTATATAGTTTATAGTCAAAACAAATGCAAATTAGTCAAACAAGCCATTAGGCTGTAGTTCTAAACACTCAACTGTAGGTTTTTTTATATAGTATATATAAGGCAAATCAAAGTGCTAAGCATAAAACACAATTTTTTCATTATTAGTATTTTATTGTGTAAATTCTCACGTACAGCGTGCAACATTCTTTCACAGACGAGGTGTGGAATTATTACTACGTCACTTCCGTGGATTCATTTAAACTTTATTATGGCCGGCCGGCCGAGCACACATTACATGAGACAAATACATGAAACTGTATTTTATTATTATTAATATCTTTATTGTTTAACTCCTCAAATACGTTAGAAAAAAACATAAATATTACGAATATTATGTATTTGTATCTTCTTATTCGCTGAGCGGGATGTACTATGTCACTTCCGGAGTATTCCGCGGATTTGTTTAAACGTTATTATGGTTCATAACTTACTGGAACAAAGCTGAGCAACGTGTTGTTGCTGGTGACCAAACCACTGACTGTATATATGTATATTGAAGCAATCCTGGCGTTAAAGACCCGCTGATCGCTGCCCGATTCTTTGAAATGAATGGCCGCATTGCATTGGGGGATAGGCCTATCGGCTTTGAATGCGTCAAGCTCGGATCATATCATGTACTGTATTACAGCATATACTGTAATATTTCACCGGTAATAAGACCGAAATAATATTATTAAAATAAAGAAATGAATACCATGATAACATCTAAATAAATGTTGATAGATTTGGCGTTATAGTTTAAAAAATATAAATCAACAAAAAAGCAACCCAGCTTCCCTGGCCGAAATAGACCGAAATAATAACATTAAAAGAAATACATATAAACCGTGATAATATCTCGTGAATAATGTTGATTAAAACAGCGGTTATTGGGCTAAAAATACCAATAATAACTGTCACAGATTTCAAGTTAAGGGGCGGGGGGCGCGTTTTTTCTTTCGTCGATATCCGATAGTGAGGGAATAACATGTATGTCTATCTGACGGACCCCCTCGTCAAAAAATAACGTCAAGGGTACCCCTCTTTCGTTGAAACTTGACGCCAGGGTTCCTTGACCATGCGTCATACATTTGACGAGTAGGGAGTGAGACTGTGTTGTTTACATAGGCTACACAACTGACCTGAGATCAGGTAGTCTTCTAAATCTAGGTTACACAGATCTCTGCTATTCCATTACTAAAATTCACTTCTGAAACTTTTTTATGCGAGAAATCTACAATGTAAAGCTCAAATATGGGCCGTTTTACAAAAATGTATGTCTAATTGCAAATTTTGTCCGACTGTGTGTCGGACTTGAGCGGCCGGTGCTGCCTGGGTTACTGCCTCGCCGGCCGGCCTGCCTTCCTTCACAGACCCCGTCACTTCATACCCACCAAGCTAGGATTAAAGGGACAGTCGCAGCTGACGAAACCCCTAATCTTCACAAATATTCATTAACGTGAAATCGGACACCGTTGTTAGCTTCATAAGACATTTAGGTAGATGTTTTATAAGTGGCGTGACATGTGTGTAACATGTGATAAGAGATTGCTGGTGTAACAAGCTCGCTGACCGCGCTCTAACTCTCACACACGGGCCATTTAGCTAGCAGTAAGAGGGGAGTTGCAGGCCCTGGAGCTTTGTCTGGGCAGCGGCGTTTGGTAGTCCATTAGCCCACAAAACGGTGACTTTGCGCAGGTATGGAGTGCTGTGGGCTGCCAGCCGTAACGGAGCTCAATCGAGCTCACAGCAGGCCGGGGTCTGTTAAGGAAGGCAGGCCGGGCGGCGAGGCAGCAACACAGGCAGTACCGGCCACTGAACTCCAACACACAATCTTACCAAATTTGCAATTAGCCATACATTTTCGTAAAACGGCCCATATTTGAGCTTCATATAGTTGATTTCTCGCATAAAAAAGTCTCAGAAGTGAATTTGGTAACAAAACATTGCAGTGTCTGAAATATGAGATTCTGTCGCGTCTCTAATGTGTGTGTATTGGGGATTCGCTCAACCAATCAGGGCGCGTCTCTAATGTGTGTGTATGGCGATTCGCTCAACTAATCAGCTCGCGTCTCTAATGTGTGCGTATGGCAATTCGCTCAACCAATCAGTTCGCAGCTCATCTAAATATTCATGAGCATACCATATTTGGAAGAAAAGCTCTTGTTACAAATAGGGCCAAAACACAGGGATGAATAAGGGCCAATAAAATATCAACCAGGCCATTTTCAGCCCAACCAATGTTGCATACCCCATTAGGAGACCATAAGGAACAGTGTGAAATACCCTATATAATCATTCTATCACCCCTTTAAATCTGCATTGTGCCAAACGTTCTTCCACAAAGATGATTCATATGATGCAAACATAACACTCAGCTCATAATACTGAGACCTCTTCACATGGTAAACGTAGTGGAGCATTTAGCAGCTAAATATACATATTTCACTTAGGTGGAGACCACAAACTGCTAAAAGAGAGAAAACTGGACTGACATTCATCAGGTGGACACAAAACGAAGAATAGTTATGAGCAGGTTTGGATTTTATAGACCAACTCCTGACGAATAAGACATAATATTATTATTATTATTACTATCTGTAATTAGTGTTTGTAATTAATCCTGTTAATGAAGTTATTCCTGTTCAATTCAGAAAGCTCACCTGTTTTAAATGTTTGGTTTCAGTACATTTTGTGCAGGAAGAAGTTGTTTCTGTTGTTGAAGAGGGAGGTCACAACAATGGACTCTGATTCACATTATTTGTTGAGTTATATCAGCAGCAGGAAAGGGATTCTAAAGATTGACAAAGAGAAAAGGCTTTTAGTTTCAGTACTAACCAATGTGTTCGGCACATAACGTAATTGTGGCTGAGGATACTGCTAACGTTAGCCTAAACTCTAACAGCATCCAGTACTAAGGTAGAAAGCTAGTAGTTCTTACTACAGCGCCATGCAACCATCTCAGCAGGAGGTACATGGAGCGGGTGTAGGGGTGACATGGACCCCCCTGGTGCTCCCCCTACCATAGTCCTATACCAATGAGACCCAACACAACTAAAAAGAGACAAAAAATGAAATTAAAATTGATTTTTATTGATATTATTTCATATTAGAATATTTAAAGTTATTTACTTGGCAATCATTTATTACATGAATAAACACAGTAATTGTGCATGGTTTATTTTTGCTGAGAACCTGGACTTTAACGTTTGAGTCGTACATAGATTGTATAAGGTTGTGACTTGTTACAGTTGCCGAGCTATGATTGGATAATAATGTTTGCAGGAGGGTTTTAGCGAACATCAAGTATGAAGTAAAGCAGAGAACAGTGGTGCCAGATGGTGACAGTTTCCACCGGTTTAATTCAGTTGCAATAATTAAGAAAAGCACACATATACTGTACATGAGAAGGTTGTATATTTAAAGTGCAGTATTCTGTATATAAAATGTTTGTTTTTTATCACAATCAAATTATTCAACACCAGCTAGCATTTGTTTACTTTATATAACAGTTTGCTAAACTCCTCCTGCAAACATTATTATCCAATCATAGCTCGGCAACTGTAACAAGTCACAACCTTATACAGTCTATGGTCACAACACTTGGCAATGACAGGCACAGGTTTAATAACTTTCAAATGGGGGAACATTTTAGGACTGAAATTTAAAATTGCCAAGTAAACACCTTTAAATATTCTAAAACTAAATAATAATAATAAATATCTGCTATTATAACTCCAAATATCCTCCAGACATGGAGAGATTATGAGACAACAGGCCCCTGGACAAACTTATAAAACGTTCCCTACTCCTTCTTACATTTTGTGTCTCTGTGGTCACTTTGCTCTTCTTTTCACCATTGTGGTGCTTAAGAGGGCCAGAACTGACAACACTGCTTGTAGTTTATACTGCTATCTTGTGTATGAAGAGGGTAACTGTGATCATGTGCAGTGGCTGCATTATCAGAATTATTTGGGCCATTTGTCACTCATATCTACAGAACAAGGTGTGGAGCTGCATGTTTTCTTACATCTTCTTGTCCTCTTAGGTCATTCAGGGTAATAACCTTTAATAAGTAACTAGATAAGGAATACTGTCTGCAGGAACATAAATAAGAGGTGTGTGGAGGTTATAAATCTGATACAGGCACTGATTCTTTCTGGCCCTGTTTTTCATGCTCCCCTTAGTCACATGATTAGAAGACATTTTATCCAGATTATACGTATATCATTTCTTCTTGTATTCTTGAACCTTTTTGTCAACTATAGTGATTCTAAATTAGGTTCCTTAAAATGCTGTGATGATATTAAAGGGTAACTGTCGTTAAATTCAACCTGGTTCAACCTCTCAACCTGTTCGTGTGTAAGTGACTGATGGGAACAACGACATTGGTCCAGTATTATATAAAATCGCTGCAATCTGCATCGGCGAAACAAGCTATAATGTAAGTTAATACAGAAATTGTCAAGCTTTACTATTTATCTTCACGAAAGTGCTGTTTTGCCGCTGACAGACTCAGATTAATATTCTAAGTGTCTGACAACATTATGGAAAGGATCCCTTCAGAGATAGACCTTTAAAACTTCTTTAAGACCTTTCTATTTAACCATCTGAAGGCGCTAGAGCTAAACCCACTCCATTTAAAAAAAACAATACTTTTAGCGTGTATAGAGCCAACATATTTCCACATGTAATTCGGTAAACTATGTGATTATTTCAACCAAAACTAGAGTTGTGACGGTTGGAACAGTGGAAAGACGACCCAAAATGACTTTTCATAGTTTTATTTTTTCTTTCGAGTCTGGTGGGTTTAGTATTCATTTTTTATTTCCTACTTTTATAACATCCAACAACTGAAGAACATTTGCACCTCGCCATAAGCCAAATCTTTTGGGCCATGAGGGCAAATATGATTTAAGTAAATATAAAACAAAAGGGAAACCCTGACTGTACAGCCACACTAATGAGTCTGATGTTGCTCTGAGGGTCAGTGGTGCTGCGGGTTAAACTACTCATGTCAGAATGCTCACAATGAAAATATTGCAGCTAATGTTCAGCAGCTTTCACCATTATAATTTAGCATGTTAGCATGTTAACATTTGCAATCACAAACACAAAGTACAGCTGGGACTGATGGAAATATCATTAGTTTTACGGTCATTTGACCTGATGATTAGATTAAAGGATAACCAAAGTTAATAAAATTAGTTGGAACATAGTTATACGCACATACCATGTAGGTGCAAGGCTATTGTAAATAAACTTCAATGACACAGAGTCCAAACCACAAATTAACTAAATAGACATTGAAAAGTTTACTTATGGTACTGCTTTTTTCTTTAAACACAAGGGTCTGATTTTTCAGCAATCCATGCAATATATGTATTGATATATCAGTCTGTACCAAAGTGGTGGACTGACATTGCTAACCTTAGAGGGCAATGTCTGCTAATATGGGTACAGGCTTATTTTACTCCCAATACACTTCTATCAATAGTCAAATGCTTTATAAAAAAGTAGAAAGTAAAAGGTGGACTTCTAAACTTGTTGTAAATCTGTTAGATTCCATTCTATAAAAACTCTGAACAAAGTAGGGATGCACCGAACCCAGATTTTTGGTGTTCTGCCGAATACAGAACCTACTGGTTAAGATTCTGCCGAACCCCGAACCGAACCGAACCCTACTCCCATTCTTAACACAGTAAACACATTAATGAAGTAAACAAAGTCAACAGCAGTGCATTTTTCTTTGTATCTTAAGTTTAAAAAATAAAAAAGAATAGGCAACATTATGCCTGGCACACAAGTGGGAAAAACTATTTTTGACAAGGCCTATGTTTACCCTATCTCAAGATCCAACCAATATCCAAATTATTAGCCTTTTAGATTTATAATCCCATAAAGTAGGCTGCCCCCACGCTCTATTCACATCGTAGGAAAGTGCATCGCTATCGCCAGATGAGTGACAATTTTGTTTTGCAAACTTTCTCTTACCACTGTATGATGAAGGGATGTTGGGTGGGTGGAATTAGAAAGCTACCGTTAGCTAACGAGCAGCAGCCGGCCGTACGGTCGCTACGCTCCCGCTGTAGGAAGTCTCATTTACCGAGAGAACAGCTGACAGCCCGGGAGAGTCCCGGGAGAGTCTCGGTCTGGTTAACACAAGTTTTTAGCTGGGACTGTCCTTCCTTTGCTGTACCTGAAGTTGCTTCATTTTGGCTGCTGTCTGGAGATTCCTTAATGCACAACTCGTATTCTTTTGGATGTTTCATACGGAAATGTCTTAACAGCGGCGGTGTTGTGTAAAGTTTAGGGTCCTCGCCACCGCGAGACAAATCGGCATTGCAAATTGAACATGTAGCGCGACTTGAATCGCCTTCGTTTGACTGAAAGTACTGCCAAACAACAACCTTTTCTGCTCACAAGTTCCATTTTCACTTTCTCACAGCTTACTGCCGTTGCTAGGTTGCTACTGCATTCCGTCTAGCTACGTCATTACGTCGATCACGTAACTCTACAAAGAGTAGTGAAGTAACAAGATGGTTCAGTCCAAGATAGCGGAGCTGCAGCTCTGTCATGGGTGCGTGTCAGTTTTGTTTGCGATGGAACGTTCTATTGAGTTTCACATCTTGTTACTTCTATACTCTTTGGCAAGAGCAGAAACTCAACACAACGTTCGTCTCTTTTCTCGAGTTTCGCCTCTCGTTACTTCTCTTTGGTACCGTTCGGTTCGGTCGAAAAAAATTCTGACGTTCGGCAGTACCTGAACTCCGTCAAAAAGCCCAAAGTTCGGCCGAATTCCGAACCGAACGCTGGGTTCGGTGCATCCCTAGAACAAAGACTCTCATCTGTTTGAATAGGTATCATACTGTACCTTGTTACACTGTTTTCCTTCCTGCAGATGTATTTGCATAAACCTACCTTGAACAAATCCTCCTTTTCTATGGAGACTCTTTTTATCTATCTACTTCAGAATCAGAATACTTTATTGATCCCCTCGGGAAATTCGTATGACACAGTATCTATTACTGCATTGCTTTTACATCATATAAAAACATATCATGTCATTGGTTAAGCAACTAGAAACTGCAGGACTCTTACTCCACAGCAGAACTGGGTCATGCAACAGCACATTACAACAGCATCACTTCTTGGTATGGGAGCTGCAAGACCTACAAATGAAAAAAATTAATTGCACTGTGACTGATGACAAACATTTTGTTTTTTTCTGTGTATGCAAGTACTCAGTGAAATGACAAATCAGAATCAGAAATGGGTTTATTGCCAAAATAAATTACACTTGGTGATACTTGATGAGCACCACTTTAAATACCAGTAGCATCTGAACTTTTATCCACCAAGGCCTGTAATGAATTTGACATCTTCTTCATAGACAAAATCCAACAACAGTCAATGCCTCCATATCAAGTACAGGATATGTGTTGTCACAGTGTCCAGCTAAAACTAATTCCAATATGAAAAAAATGTCATACAATCAACCACAAAAACCTGGAGGACATTATACAAAATCTGAAAACCTCCTCCTGTTGCTGTTGATATTCTACCAACGGGCGTTTTCAAAAATGTTTTAAATAGTTTGGCTTCATATCTTCTACAGATTGTAAACGCATCTCTGCTCTCAGGTATCTTCCCACAGGCCCTGAAAACTGCAGTCATCAAGCCACTATTAAAAAAGAACAATCTAAACACGTCACTAATGAGCAACTATAGGCCGATATCAAACCTTCCATTTTTAAGTAAAATCATTGAAAAAGCGTTTTTTCAACAACTCACCCTTTCTTGTCACTAAACTATTTTGATGCCTTCCAGTCGGGTTTTCGACAACACAACAGCACTGAGACGGCTCTTGTTTAAGTCTTGACATCCACTTAAACACAGACAGTGGCAAAACTACAGTCTTAGTATTACTTGATCGCAGTACTGCATTTGACACGGGCGACCATGACATACTAGATCGGTTTTGGCTCCCAGGAGCGGGCACTGAGCTCCAGATCCTGCAGCCGTAGACGGTCTCTGCTGCCCGGGGCTTCTCTCCGTCCGCCTGCTGCCGGCAAAATTAGTGGAACTTCCTGCTGAAATCGACATACAGGTCGACCTGGACTACATGTTAAATCCTCCCGGACTATGTGTAAGATCGTCCCGATCACCATTCTGTCTTTGGCTGGTCCAATCTGGATCAGCGGGGACCCTTGCTGTTTTGTTTCTTTTCATTTCCTCTATGGAACATCAATAAGCAGCACAAAAGTCCGGCATCTTTAGCGTTGATCTGAATGCGGGAAAACTTTAGACCCCTGTTCCAAGATGGCGGCGGTTTTGACGCATGCTTAGAACCCCAAGGCGACATCTAGTGTATATATCTATGCCATCACAAGACCAATTAGTGGGCTAAATTAATGAACTAAACAGCTACAACATGATCAAATAATCCACCACTATATAAACAAAATAACATGTTTATTTATTTTAAAAGAGTTCTTCCTCTTAACGAACATCTCATAAAGAGTCATTCATAAGACTTGAAACACCCCCCCCCCACCCCCATTGTATCTGATAATAAAAAAAATCGGAGTGTCTATTTGCACCACCGGTACGAATAGCCTCGGCCACACAGCTGAGCTATTTACACCTTGTGACGTGAAGAATAATTTTCTAAATACGTGTTTGTTCCATTTCTGGAGGAGGAAGGAGAGGCTTGGGTCTAATTGAAAGTCAAGCAAAAGGGTTTAATAAACAACACGATGAAAACGACAGTCAAAACACAATCAAACATAAACATAAAACATAAGACACTGCAGCTGACAGCGGACTGAAAGATATCCTTCCTCTTCAGGATTTACATCAATCAGTCATGCGACAAACAGACAATTACACTGTAAACAGCGGACTTCAACATGCTTCCCCTGGCGGGGTCACAGTTAGAAGTGCTGAGACCTTCTCCGGATCACTCATTTATTCCCCCGCACCCGGGTAGTTCCTCAAATGAAATCTTTCCCTATTGGTCAGATGTCTCTCAAAAGAAAAGGTGTCCTGAGTGACCTACACCCGGTCACAGGATCTTACCTAGACGGTGTCAATTGTTTCCAAACTACAGCAATACTCGTTCTTTGTCTTAATCACGTCTGGCTCGACAGAGGAAAGTTACCTTTCCTGTGGGGACAGTGAGTCTTCTTCATATGCTAAATGTCAGCCATGACCTGATTAATTCTTTAGAATTGAGAGTTTGGGTGAGGCAGTCAAATGTTGATTAGTGTAGTTATTTGATTAGATCTAGCAAGTACATTGTGTTTAAACTTTTTAACTTCAACAATCCCTCATTTTTCACACCTTTGGTGTGAAAACACTATGAATGTTAATGGAAACAATGTCATTACATAAACATAAAAATACAACAAAAATGTAGACATTAGCAAAGTTGTAAGAACTAAATCATAATTTATAAAAAGAAATTCATGTCCTCTGACCTCATCATCTGACTCCTCATCTTGTATCAAGAAGGTTATTCCTCTTAACAAAATATGTTTAACTAGATTTACACAGTGCAAATATCTTTTATCTGGCTCAAGGAAAAAATGCATTAGGTTTGATCTTAATCACAAAGGAGCTAAAACTGATACACACACTTCAATATATGCTATCAGTTCAGACAAAGAAACAGTCTTCATCAATGTCCTTTCTGTAGTGAAAGATGCAGACTTGTGATAAAAGTCTGAAATCCAGATTTTGAAAATTCCTTGTTCAATATTGTCCAATCTGAAAATTTGGACAAAATCTCAGACTACATCGATAATATGAAGTTTGTACAAGAGCTGCTGTGTTTGTGTCTTCTGTTTGGAAACACGTTTTGTGATGAAGAAGGGCGTGCGCCTGGGAGCACCTACGGAGTCAGAGTATTACATACATGGGTATGATTTCGGACAACACAGGACCAGATGGCATTGTTACCAAGGCCCTAGCAGCCTTAAGTGGGCTGTCTGGAAAATTGGCCCAAAACTCTGGAGTCAACAATCCCTTTGGTGACAGAGCAGAGGGGAGCCCAGGGTCTCATTTACCGCTGGCCAAAAACTCTCATCACTCCCCTTGTTGGCGCTGGTGTTCTTTGCACCTCTCAGAGACCTTTAGAGCAGCCACCTGATCCATAAAGGTAACTAGCTCCTGTTTCTGAAACATCAAGATGTGGGTGCACTGGGTGTGCTGCCTGTAGGAAAAAGCCATCCTCAGCTTTCTCGGTGCTTCAGCAGGGACTCCATTCTCCTTGCTCTGTCAGGAAACCACCGCAGGAATGATCTGGTCAGCAGAAGTCAGCATTGTTGGTTTTCTCCGTCGGCGTCTGAACCCGGACTCCCCTTGACACTCTGCTGGACTGTGTGTTGGAATGTGAACCTGGGTCCTTGTGGTGCGTCCTTCACACTCCACTGCTGCGCTGGTGTCCAGCATCACCTTGTCTGAATCTCTCCACCTGGATTCCTTGATCTCCTCGATCAGATGTAGTCATCGGGCTGAATGCCTTCATCAGCAGGAATCTGGAAGCTGCTTTCACCTGTGAATAAATGGCTTTGACACACTGACTTTTTGCAAAAGTCATATTAGTGTTTTCATTTCAGGCAACGTCTAGGGGTGAAAACAATGAAGAAGAAAAAATGTGATAGTCTGTCCTTTTTTCTGTCCTAGTTTGTCCATTCATTTCTCATGGAGGAGAAATGTTCCCATTGTCATCTGTGTTTTCCAAAGTCCTTAAGACAATGGACAAAAAGCTTTAGTCCATAACAAAATAAATGATCCCAAAAAATCATGAGTCTATTGTAAACATACAGTACAGATCATCAATTACAAAGCACAAAAATAAAAAAAAAATAAAAAACTTCACAATTTTCTTTCTCAATGGGGGAAATGGGCTGCTTGATTGATCTTTTACTATTACTTCAAACAATTTTGACAAACTTGATCAGCAAATTGCTATTTTTGGAGCAAATCAATATCTATATAAGTCACGTGTCATTCTTTGCCCCATTCAACACCCTGAGCAGAAGATTTGCATAGCACTTCTGTGTGGCCAGCACAGGAGCTTCTACAAATCTTCAGATCTCCCCCCATTTTTTATTTTTTTAACAAAATATTTACAAACTAGGGAATAAAAATAATAATAATAAAAAATCAACAAACCATAAAGAAATATCAATGGAAAAACTACTACCTTGACTCTCTCAACCCAATGATTTTTCAGAGACATCATCAGCAACATCAAAGAATAAAAACCAACAAAACAAAAATATAGTGCAAGAAGATACAGTAAGGTCAGAATGCTTAAAAATACAATTAATTTATCTTCATGTGCCTGTTATTCATAATTTTTAGTGAAAAACAAACCAATTTTGAGTCAAGATGCACAGAAATGCCAAATATGCATCTCTCCAAATTATCCATTGAAAACCCCCTAAGAATCTTAAATTCTTTTTGTTACAATTGTAGCTAATGTTAAATTGCTCAAAGCAGCTCCATTTATTTCTCCATACTGTTAAACTTATCTCCACCCCCCATTGTACTCTCTTCCCAGGTAGAATGGGGGAGTTGCATCAGTGAGAGTGTTCAAACAAAGGCACCTTTTGTCTTTGTTTCATGAGTGTGACTTAACAGAATATGTGTGAAAAAATTCTAACAGCTGCTGTTTTGACTTCCAATGGGCTTCATCAATCACGCAGACTTAGTCCTACTTACTGCAAAAAACAGAAATAAAATAAAAATAACAGATGAAAAACAAAATGCACTTATCTTCAACTACCTGAAACATTGGAGCAACAAACATTAATTCACAAAAACTCTGAGCAGACATTTTGTTCCCATTTTCAACTGCTGCTCATTCATGCATTCACTGAGAAACTCCATTCAAACTTTAAAATGTTCCACGTCGTTTCATACCTTCAGGGTCGGCGCCCAACTCTTCAAAAGACATTCATACAGATTAATCAATTTTCTCACTGCTCCACCCTTTTCCACAAAAATTCAAACCAATCATCCAGTCAGTTTTTCAATCATACAGCATTCACACCGCAATCTCTTCAGAAATTTCATTTCTCTAGTTTACTGTATTTTCCATAGTCTGACCCTTAGCTTTTTAACAGTAGACGCTCTGTTGTAATGATTTACAAACCAGATGGAGTCGCTGTTCGTTATCAGGAAATGGAATTTCCAATGCAAAACACAAACGAACAACCACACTGCGCCCGCAACCTCAACACGTCCAAAAACCAATCTTATTTACAAAAATGAGTTAGTTACTGTCACAACCAACACAGGAGTTACCTTCCGCAAACTCCGTCATATTTACACTAGCTTATCACAGCACAATTTCAACACATCTTATTTACAGTTTTATCAAAACACCCACCGCGCGCGCGAGTCGCTGCCGCAGACTCAAATTCCAACACCACAACTATATTTCAAAAATATTTACAGTAGGCCTCTGTACAATTTCCTAGGTGTTTTCACACAATTCGACTATAACTATTTAATTGATTTTCCTATTTCTATACTATGGTCACGAAAAAAAAAACTGAGATATCTTCCCATGACGCTTTACGCCTGTCGTCACTCAACGTCAGCTTTTCCAGGTCCTATATCCCACAGCTATTTAAACTGGCTTCAAAAAAGACTAGTGTTTTCCTCCGTGCCTTCACAGAAACTAATTTTCTGTCGCCGTCCCCCGGCCTTTCTTATTTAAAATTTATTCTTTGGTTCTGACCCGGCCAATTCAAATGGACTTGTAATTTTGCACAAGACTCAAACGCTTTCAACCTAAAGTTGGTGCACCTTAAATTTTTTATTTATTCTTTGGTTCTAACCCGGCCGATTCAAACGGACTTCTACTTGCACGCAACTCAAATGCTACCTCGGGTCTCTCGTCCCGGTCGGTTCCTGTGCATTTAAACCATATGGACCTTCTTTCAGGCTTTTTAAGCTTTAACACATACAAATCACAGACAATACAAATAACACCAAAACAACATACATTGCTTTTGACTTATCTCTTTCAACGTAGTTCAATTGGGCATTACTTTATCATTACTTTTTCAGATTTTAATAGACTTACGAGTGATGCCGCTGAATCTCTCACACCTAAATCTCCTAAATAACTAAGCAGTTTTTGATCAAACAGGGAATCTGCTCACCTTTCAATTTCGGGCCCTTGTGTGAGAGAGGTCAGCAGTCATCAGCCTCCAGTTTTTCCAATTTGCCTTTTTCCTTTTGTCCTCCAAAAATCTACGTCGGGGGTCACCATTTGAAGAATAATTTTCTAAATACGTGTTTGTTCGATTTCTGGAGGAGGAAGGAGAGGCTTGGGTCTAATTGAAAGTCAAGCAAAAGGGTTTAATAAACAACACGATGAAAACGACAGTCAAAACACAATCAAACATAAACATAAAACATAAGACACTGCAGCTGACAGCGGACTGAAAGATATCCTTCCTCTTCAGGATTTACATCAATCAGTCATGCGACAAACAGACAATTACACTGTAAACAGCGGACTTCAACATGCTTCCCCTGGCGGGGTCACAGTTAGAAGTGCTGAGACCTTCTCCGGATCACTCATTTATTCCCCCGCACCCGGGTAGTTCCTCAAATGAAATCTTTCCCTATTGGTCAGATGTCTCTCAAAAGAAAAGGTGTCCTGAGTGACCTACACCCGGTCACAGGATCTTACCTAGACGGTGTCAATTGTTTCCAAACTACAGCAATACTCGTTCTTTGTCTTAATCACGTCTGGCTCGACAGAGGAAAGTTACCTTTCCTGTGGGGACAGTGAGTCTTCTTCATATGCTAAATGTCAGCCATGACCTGATTAATTCTTTAGAATTGAGAGTTTGGGTGAGGCAGTCAAATGTTGATTAGTGTAGTTATTTGATTAGATCTAGCAAGTACATTGTGTTTAAACTTTTTAACTTCAACAGACGTAACAACAAAAACGTTGCTCGCGTGCACCGAAATCATGGCGGACGTTCATCTTCCATGACCGCAGAAACTGGCATATTAGGGAAGTTTTGTCTCTAAAGTTTATAACAATCGAATTTCTAGCGCAAAATGGATACTACAGTTGCGCTTTCTGTCTTCAGTGAAAGCATGCAACCGTTAGTTTGTTAGTTAGTACCTATTTATTTGTATACAGTATGGTTACCTAGCAACCGGGACTTGAAGACACCAATTGGTAAACAGTTGTTCAACTTCTTGAAAGAACTGCTAGGTGAGTGGTTAGTACGCTTGCCTTTAGTATGGGAGTTTGGAGTTTGATTCCCCTGTGTTGCATTTTTAGAGATGAATCGGCGAAAACACGTTTTATTTCTCTGATTTACAGCTTTGTACAGCTTTGTTTTCTGGGCGCTCTCTCTCTCTCCAGTCTCTCTCTATCTCTCTCCACCATATAACACTACTGTGCTTTCGGGCAGTTTTGAGTTGAGGCTCCGCTCCGTCTGAAACTCTGCCATTTCGTAAAGCTGTTTGTAAGAAATAAAATGGATTAATGATCATTTTATTGATATACTTTATATCTGACTTTACCAGCTGACTTCTCTATTGGCCGTTGAAACAGGTGAAGCCTCTTACGATCTAAAACCAGCCTCTGGCACTTGAACAGCTGTGTCGCAGCCACACCATCAGCTGGTTTGAGACAGGCCAGTTGAGGATTTTAAAATGAATGTGCTGTCGATATCTTCTGTAACAGACAGTTCTCCAGCGGGAGACACCTAAACAAATCCAACCCAAGCCCTCTTTGGTGACGTGATTGATTCTGTTACTGTTGATCATCTGTCTGACAATTTGATTGGGCCGAACAGATCCTGTTCGAGCATAATTGCTCCTCAACGGATCAAGTCCAGACCGAACTTCCTGACCTCGAATGTTGTGGGCGGGGCTAAGTCAAGGGGGTAAGCTTTGCTTCAGAACTCAAACCTCCTATGGCGCCATTTTGACGCTACAAAGAGATCACCTCTCGTTAGCATTCCACTGACTAGCATACATTTTGGCGCCACTTTGACAGAGAATAACTTTACATCTGAAGCGTTTAAAGACTCTATTTGTCCGTTGTTTATTTCTAAAGAAACACAACAATGTATAAAAGGCTCCATTACCTTGTAGCTCACGTTATGGCTCCGTAGCAGACGCTTTTATAAAAATAGGCTTACGATTGGGTCATAACCACGAGACTTACTGTCACACAGTAGAGGAATTACCGTATAGTACAGGAGAAGCTCACAGGCAGTTTGGACTTCAATTAGCTGTTGAGGTTTAATTACTAATGTTAACTAGCATGTTAGTGATCAATAATTACTAATGTTAACTATCATGTTAGTGATCAGTAATTACTAATGTTAACTAGCATGTTAGTGATCAGTAATTAGCCTGTGTCTATGTTATCTCCTTACATATACCTACACTCTCCGTCTCTGTAAGATTGGGAATGATTGAGATGTCTCTCGGCACAGCTACCAGAAGACTTCACACTTTCAGACAGGTTGCTCACGTCACATCTACGTCTTCAAGCTCAGTTGGAGGCTGCTCAGTAACGCTCAGCCTCACCAGAAAAGTGCTTCTAATATCCTTCACTGGTCTCCGTCCAGAGACACGGGGTCTGTTGGTCCATTTTATATATGTCAATGGGCTAAGTTCGGCTGGTATCCAGGCTATTGGAACGGAACATTGTCAAAGTTCTGGCCGTAAAACTAGTACAGCAGTATATAAAGTACAATGTACAGCTGATCCCCATTTCATTTACAGTTTTAAAGTGTGCAATATAACAATATAGTGCAATATAATATCTATGTAGAAACACAAGCTGACAAAGCTCAGATTAAAAGCAGATTAAAAGCATGAACACTGCATGCTGTGTGTGTGTGTTTGTTAATGTGTGTGTGTGTGTGTGTGTGTGTGTGTGTGTGTGTGTTTGTCTGTGTGTGTTTTTTGAAAGCTCAAATTATCCAAGGATTCTCAAAGTTGTTACGTTCCTACAGAACATTCAGCAAACCTTGGTGGGATATGACGCTGCTTCATACCTTTCCTCTCAGCCTTTGACCCTCGTTCTGAATTTATTCCCAGGAAGGAAATAGACAAACAAAGAATGACTGAAAGTATTTCTTAGTGGATTGTTCATTCATTTCATACCCTCATGTTTAACAGAAGTAAAGTACCCTGCCAAGTTAATAGATGTGAAACACTATCCACATAAATGATCAAAACTTTATGGAGTAACAGCAGATATAATTAGATTTTTAGTCAACGTCGTAGACGTATGACATTAACTGAGGTTACCTTTATTTTGCAATATTCGGTGAGTTTATTTCGACTTTGAATGAAGTGTATTTTACGATGCTAAAATTACTGTTTATTTCCATGGAGTCTGGTGGGTTTAGCAAACATAATTTCGCGGATGTTTTAAGGTTTTAAAAAAGTATTTTACTATTTAACAGAAAGGTCGACCTCCTTAAAAATCCTTTCTCCAATGTTGTCAGACACTTAGAATATTAAGCTGAGCCTGTCAGCGGCAAAAAGAGCCCTTTTGTGAAGGTAAATACAAACTGGACAATTGTCCTGTTAACTTACATTGTAGCTTGTTTTATCGATGTCGACTGCAGCGATCTCTCTTGATACTGGACCAATGTCAAAGATTGTTGTTCCCATCAGTCACGTAGACACAAAAACATAGGAACATAGGGTTGAAAAAAGGCTGTTACCCTTTAAATGTTTGTCTTTTTTAACATTCCCCAGTTTAGCAAGTATATGATTGAGTTAATTATATCAGTGATTTTCAATTACTGTAAGCGCAAGCTTATCTGTCCTCTCTGAAACACAGAGACAGAGAGCAGAGCTCTGACACACACGCACACACGCAGAGCTGCAGACGATGCAAACTACTGTGGTGGCAAATTTTATTTTAACCATTATTGATTAATGATTTTAACCATTTGCTTAAAGATTGTTTAAACCTCCATGAAATACTGTTCCTTCTCTTACACTCTTAAAGACAGAGATGGACAGCTGCAGCCATGAACTCTTAGCCTAGAAGCTTTATTTAGTAAGACACTAGCTTCTCATTTGTTGAACTTTTTAGCTGACAAAGTAGAGAAGGCCACAAAACCATGTTTCCTTCTGCCTCCTGAGATAAATGGTTGTTTAGGCTAATGAGAAGAACAGGGGCAGAGGGGAAGGTAAGGATGGGTTGACTTCTGTTGATGACCTATTTTCAACTATGGCCAGGCTAAAAGATAAAGTTAGAGGGGTGGCTCGAGAGAGGTTTTGACTATATGATGATGTGATGTTTAGATTTTTTTTAGTAATGCTCATTCAGTTGTACTTGATGTACCTTTGAATCTGTATTCTCATATTTTGCAAAATATAATAAATGCTCAAAGACCAGCTTTTGGTTTAATGCTCAAACAGTCTTTATTGGTTTTTCATTTTATCATTGATATTTACTAAACTCTGCTGTTGCAAAGAAATTTCCATCACACTACGTCGGCTCTGCAGTTTTGTGGAAGTCACAGTGAGTCACGGAAATGCCGATAAAGTAGTTTCAAGTGTGGTTACGGTTTTTCATAACTTCAAGCAGACAGTGTTTGCTGTGAAAAGATATTAAAGGCGAGCCGAAAGCGGTCGCGGTGCTGTTGACGTTACACTTCCTCGGAGCCGAGCAGGCACAGCAGTGGTTTCTGTGCCCTGGGGACTGACTGACAGGCTGAGGTTGTAAGGCAAGGCAACTTTATTTCTACAGCACCTTTTGGTTGTGTCCCTAAAATTTTCAGTTGGGGGCCACTATGCTCCTAATGAAAAAAGTGAGTCTGGAGCCCTGCTGCCACCTTTTGCGCGCATCCCGCAGTGACATGATGTAAGCAGTAGGGCCGAGATCCTCGATGTAAGCCTGCAAAAGCGATGGATTAGTGATGCAGTGAGTCCTTTAAAAAAAGGAAAAATGCAGATTCTAATTATTAGGCTACAATGTGTCATTTTTGGTTGGTGGTGTGCCGCGGGATTTTTTTTATGTAAAAACTGTGCCGTGGCTTAAAAAAGGTTGAAAACCACTGAATTATATTAACTGACGCAACCTGACATTCAATACTAATAGAAAACGTGGATTCATGGCAACTGATACCAAACTGTCCGCCTTTTAAAAAAAACAAGTACAAGGGTTTACTTCCTCTTCATTTCTTAAGTTGAGAAGAATCTACAAAACCAAATGGTTTTTATTTTGCCCTTTACTAAAGGAACACGCCGACTTATTGGGAATTTGTCTTATTCACCGTAACCCCCAGAGTTAGACAAGTCCATACATACCCTTCTCATCTCCGTGCGTGCTGTAATGCTGTCTGACGGCTCCATCATTAGCTTAGCCTAGCACAGATCCTGCAGGTAACTGGTTCCAACTAGCCTACTGCTCCAAATTGTGACAAAAGTGACAAAATAACTCCAACATGTTCCTATTTACATGTTGTGATTTGTAGAGTCACAGCGTGTACAAAAAACAACCTAACATGAGATACAGCCATCTTCTAACCAGTAAACAAACCGGGAACTATATTCTCAGACAGGCTTGCTGTGAGCATATCACTCCGCCCAAGTACTATATTCTTCCACCTGAGAATATAGTTCCCCGGTTTGTTTACAGTTAGAAGACGGCTGTGTCTCATGTTACGTTATTTTTTGTACACTCTGTGACTCTATAAATCACAACATCTAAATAGGAACACGTTGGCGTTATTTTGTTCCTTATTCGTAGCAGTAGGATTACTGGAACCATTCACCTGCATTATCTGTGCTGGCCTGATGCCGCTCGAGACATCAGACAGCTTTACAGCACGCACGGAGATGAGAAGGGTATGTATCGACTAGTCTAACTCTGGGGGTTACGGTGAATAAGATAAATTCCCAATAAGTTGGCGTGTTCCTTTAAAAAATAAGAGCACACTGTGAATTAAGATAATTCAATAAAAAGAAACAAATTCTAACTGTGTTCAAAGAACTTAAGCTGGATGACATTACCAGATAATTTAAGGTCATGTTGGCCAGAATGAGTTAACCTGTAGCCTACTTATCTGGAATAATAACCCAACAACAGCATTAGTGTACTGCAATGTGTTGGACCCATGGATGTATTGGTCAGACCCATAGGTCGGACCCATAGGTCAGACCCATAGGTCAGACCCATAGGTCGGACCCGGTCGGACCCAGGGATGTGTCGGCGAGCGGCGAACTGAGCGGGAGACGTTAGCACGGACGTAAATCATAGGACTGCCACCTCTTAGTCGATTAGTCGACTAATCTGTCATTTTGGTCTTAGTCGACTAAGATCTGAAACCAAGATGGCGCCGCAGACGGTCGACTCGGTGTGTTTGTGCGTGTTGTTTTGTTTTGTTTTGTGTTTTAACTTTGTTTTTTGCGATGATACCCGGATCGCTTTCTCCAGAGAAGAGCTCTTTAACATCAGGGGAACAACGCCAGAGGATTTATTTCCTACTTTTCTTCTCCCTTCACTGGAAATTGTGGACATTCTAGTCAAAGGTGCGCTCACCTTTGCTCACGCAGTGAAACGCCGGAGGAGAGGGAAACGGGCTGGTGCGCTGGTGCGTCTCCGCCAGCGAGGATTACGCACACCGTTACCGGGCACATTTCTCTCTAACGTGCGCTCACTGCCCAACAAACTGGAGGAATTCCAACTGCTGTTGGTTGGAAACAGGGACTTTTCTTCATCTGCTGTTTTGTGCTTCAGGGAGACGTGGCTCTGTGGATTAATACCGGACTCTGCGCTGCAGCTGGCAGGCTTCCAACTCTACAGAGCGGACAGAGACACGGACCTCTCCGGCAAAACTAAAGGTGGAGGAATCGGTTTCTACATCAATAGCGGTTGGTGCAACGACGTGACAGTGATCCAGCAGGATTGTTCTCCTGACCTGGAATCTTACATCATAAACTGTAAGCCTTTTTATTCACCCCGTGAGTTCCATTCATTCATTCTGGTCGGTGTTTACATCCCGCCGCAGGCCAACGTGCAGGTCGCACAGCGCATGCTTGCCGACCAGATTCTATGTGTGGAGCGGACCAACCCGGACTCCCTAGTTATTGTCCTTGGTGACTTTAACAAAGGAAACCTCACTCATGTACTACCTAAATACAGACAGCATATTAAATGCCCGACCAGAGAGGAGAACATTCTGGATCACTGTTACACCACAGTCAGGGATGCTTATCACGCCGTCCCCCGTGCTGCACTGGGACACTCTGACCACGTCATGGTTCACCTGATCCCCTCCTACAGGCAGAAACTAAAGCTCTGCAAACCTGTAGTGAAAACATCAAGGAAGTGGACCAGTGTAGCTGTGGAGGATCTCCAGACGTGCCTGGACTCTACTGACTGGGATGTGTTCAGGACTGCTACCAACAGTCTGGATGAGTACACAGAGGCTGTGACGTCATACATCAGCTTCTGTGAGGACTGCTGTGTTCCATCATGCACCAGGGTGAGTTACAACAATGACAAACCCTGGTTCACAGCCAAACTCAGAAGGCTAAGGTTGGACAAGGCAGAAGCGTTCAGGAGTGGAGACAAAAACAGACTTAAAGTAGCAAAGTACAAGTTTAGCAAGGCGGTAAAAGAGGCTAAACAACGGTACTCTGAGAAACTCCGAAACCAGTTCTCAGCAAACAACTCTGCTTCTGTCTGGAGAGGGCTTAAACAGATCACCAGCTTCAAGCCTAAAGTCTCCCACTCCACCAACGACCGACGCCTAGCCAACGAACTTAATGAGTTCTACTGTCGCTTTGAAGGACAAAGGGTCGGTCCTGTAACCATCCCCCTCAACACCTCCCAACAGTTACAGCTACAGTGCATCACCTCCACCTCCCCCACCTTAAAGGTCCCCCCCTCCACCTCCCCACCCACCTCAGTGACGACTCTCTCCATCAATGAGAAAGACGTCAACAGACTGTTCAGGAGACAGAACCCCAGGAAAGCTGCTGGACTGGATGCTGTCTCCCCATCCAGCTTGAAGCACTGTGCTGACCAGCTGTCTCCGGTGTTCACAGACATTTTCAACACCTCACTGGAGACATGTCATGTGCCAGCCTGCTTCAAGACCTCAACAATCATCCCCGTTCCCAAGAAGCCTAGTACCACAGGACTTAATGACTTCAGACCCGTCGCCCTGACCTCTGTGGTTATGAAGTCCTTTGAGCGCCTTGTGCTTTCACACCTCAAAGCCATCACCGACCCCCTCCTGGACCCCCTGCAGTTTGCCTACAGAGCCAATAGGTCTGTAGATGATGCAGTCAACCTGGCCCTCCACTACATCCTCCGGCACCTGGACTCCACAGGAAACTACGCCAGGATCCTGTTTGTGGACTTCAGCTCTGCCTTCAACACCATCATCCCGGCTCTGCTCCAGGAGAAGCTCTCCCAGCTTAGTGTGCCTGACTCCACCTGCAGGTGGATCACTGACTTCCTGTCTGACCGGAAGCAGCATGTGAAGCTGGGGAAAGACATCTCAGACTCACAGACCATCAGCACCGGATCCCCTCAGGGCTGTGTTCCTTCTCCTCTACTCTTCTCCCTGTACACCAACAGCTGCACCTCCAGTCACCAGTCTGTCAAGCTTCTAAAGTTCGCGGACGACACCTCCCTCATCGGACTCATCTCTGATGGTGACGAGTCCGCTTACAGGTTGGAGGCTGACCACCTGGTGACCTGGTGCAAGCAAAACAACCTAGAGCTCAACGCTCTAAAGACAGTGGAGATGGTTGTGGACTTCAGGAAGAATTCAGCCCCACCTGCCCCCATCACCCTCAGTGACTCCACAATAAACATTGTGGAGTCTTTCCGCTTCCTGGGGACTACAATCTCCCAGGACCTCAAGTGGGAGCTGAACATCAGCTCCCTCGTCAAGAAAACACAACAGAGGATGTACTTCCTGCGGCAGCTGAAGAAATTCAGCCTGCCAATGACAATTATGGTGCACTTCTACACATTCTGTTCTGTTAACCTGTTTGTTTAACTTATTTTAGATAATGTATGACATGAACCTACGACACCAAAACAAATTCCTTGTATGTGTAAAAAATGTACTTGGCAATAAAGCTTTTCTGATTCTGATTCTGATTCTTTTGTCGATTAGTCATTTTGTATGCTTATTCATGCTTAATTACTCATTTCCAAGAAACTTCTAAGCACATTTATGGTAAACACAAGATTTAAAGTGGTGCTTTTGCAGGATTAATTGTGGAGAAACTCAGTTTTACAGATGGTTAACTAACTAAATTTATATTGTGCTTTTCTAGTCTTAACCACCTCTCAAAGCGCACAGCTCTGTCAATTAAATCAACTAATTGATTAGTCAACAAAATTGTATAAGTGTTAGTCGACTAAGAATTTCTTTAGTCGAGGACAGCCCTAGTAAATCAGCTGTTATCACTCAAAAATGGCACCGACATCTGAAGTTTTGCTAGTTACGCTGCCAAAGCAACAAGGCATCCAGGGATGCAGCAGTCAGGACTTCCCACCCCTTCCAATAGGACAGTGTAGCCTATGTTGGAGACTGGCTAAATGAATTCACATACTACATCTAATTAGCTCATATGGGCTACTTAGGTGTGTAGAAGCTAGCTGCTAGTCTGGGCTGTGAACATTAGGGACTAACCCAATGGAGTCAAAACACGTGATTTGGCCTTGATTTGTATTATAACTGATGTTAATGTTTGTGAAGAAAGGGATGGCCCTGAGAACTAACAATGTATGGTACTTTCACTTTCAGTTGATTGTTTCAAAACATTTTATGGGATGGTCTGAACTAAAATTGCATGTTCTACATGTGTGACATGTGTTGTGTTGTTATTACATATGTATACATTTGTATAGATGTAACTTTTACTTAAAATACATTTTAAATGAACTAGTTATTACTTTCACTTGAGTAATATGTCATCAAAGTATTGGTACTTTTACTTGAGTACAATATTTTAGTACTTTTTCCACCTCTGCAAACCTCTTAAAAAAATTAACAGTAACCGCCAAAGCCCAAAACCAAGTACTTAATCATACTTCTTTAGTATATAATCAGAGTATATTCAAAGTACTAAATAGTTTCATTAATAAAAAAGAGAACAAACATCTGTTATGACCCTGAGGTCATATTTTGTAATTTGTTTGGCCCTGCACTATCAGTTGTTCTCCTGAGGGTACACAGGTAATGAAGAACAGGTGTGAACACTGGATTGGTCCAGCAGAGCTGATTGCTGTCTCCTGATTGGTCGCCGGGAGGACAGCAGCCATCTTAAGCCTCATCAGACAGAAGCTCTCCCCCTCTCGTCACCCTGCCATTTCCAACATGCGCCTGTGTAACCTGTGTGTTGTGTTCTAAGTTATTGTGAGTAGTGTTAGCAGCCTTCAGTGAGAATGGTTGTTTTGAGTTCATTAAGTTATTATCCTTCAGCCATTTTTGTGTTAGTTGTGAATACACTTTTCTTTGTCCTATGTTGCTAGTAGCAGACTGGTAGGAGTGAGAAGTCCTCTTTTGTTTGTTCCTTTTTCTCCTGTTTTGTGATTAGGAGCTTAGGTTAGAGCTTTGTCTTTTCTTTACTTTTTGTTTTGGATTTAGTTTGCCTTTAGAATACTTTTGTTTGTTATGTTGGGGCCTCATCTCCAAAATAAAGGGAAACTGCTACTTTGAGCTTCTTTGTCCTGGCCATGTTTGGGAGTGGGAAGAGAGGGGGGCACCTGTTATGTTGCGTCCGATTACCCCCTAGATATCCGGTCGTAACACATCTGTGGCAACAATTAATGGCGTGTGTCAGAAAAGAAGCATCATTTCTCACATTTTCAACATGTAGGTTATGTAGACATGACTTATGACATCCAGGTCTATTCATTTCTACGCTATTTAAAAAAAAAAAAAAAAAAAAAAAGTCAAAAAAAGCTTGTTAATAACAAAGAAGAGAGAAATCAAATCAGCATGCTTACCTAAAGTGTAATGCGTCGGCTACATTGCACACGTAACGTACGCGGAAAACTACGCTTCCACTATAATCAATGAAACTGGCAACACCATACAGAGAGCAGCGTGTATGGTGTGTATGCCCCACGGAGATCTGCTCTACAACAGTAAAAATAGGACAGTTTATTTTAAATGTTTTACACGAGGTGTAAAGGATCATAAAGTGTCTATATTTCTTTTAAATTAAACTGCCAATATACAGGAAACAACTTAATGACATATTGGCAGTTTCAGTTTGAGAGTTTGTTTTAAATTCTTGTTTCCCTCCCCTGCATCGTCTGATAACAGCTGACAGTAGATTGATGTTTCACAGCTCTGTGCCGGCTCCAAAAACTGAAGAAACAACAACCATCCCAAAGCAAAAGCTCTCCGTCTCGCCTGTGACACACAATCCTACGCTGTGTGAGCAGAAGGTGTAGCTGGTTAAAAGATACATTCTGCGGCACATATACTCTGCTAACGGTCCGCATACGTTACGCATTCAATGTAGCCGAAGCGCAAGTGCTAACATGTCATATATCATGTTAACTTTAGCATGATAACTTAAAAAATGATAGCATGTTACCACCATAACAATACAAATGTACACATTAATGTTAATAATCTCAACATACCAATGGTCTTACAATTGCTCAGATATTTCATCCATTAACTCACTTTTGTTCTGGTTTATACTAACACATGGCTGCAGCCATGGCATATTTTTCACTAATATCCAAAGAAATTTGCAAATCTCTTAAGCAAACCTTTCTTTTCTCTCCAGTTTTTCTTTAGACAATTCCTCTTTATCTGAAGTTTATGAAGCCAAACCCAGACAGGTGAGCTGTCCCAACCCTCTGCTGTCTAAGACCCAGCAGAGCTTCTGTTGTCCCAGGCTGACCTCTAGTGGCCACTGCCATGAACTGCACTCTGTAGAAACACACTATTACACTACTACTACTACTACTACTACACCCCAAAACTCAAACTTTATCACGGCCACAGGTGTCCATTTAGTAGGGCTGCACGATTAATCAAAAATGTATCGACATCGAAATTCTGAAGCTGTTATCGACGTATTTTTTTCCCATGACTATAATTTCTATAATTTATCCTGTTGATAGACCTTCTTTCTCAAACATTCTACCGCATGTGCAGTCACGTAACTTCGCTTGTATCTTTAAGAAACTACAACTGTTGATCTAAAGCGCCCTTCTCCCATCTAGTTGCTCTTATTGAGGCATTGCCGTCCCTGTTGACAATTCTTTTTTTTTTTTTTTATTGAATCGTGACAACCATGGTTTCTACTAATTTCTTAACAGTGGGTGTGGAGACTAGGCTCGTGCACGTGTGCTCCCAGTTTGACGAGGATGAAGACCCAGAAGGTGCCACTTGTGCTGGACACACCAGAGATAAAACTGATCTGACTCCTGGGGGCTTCTTCCTGCTGCAGAACGCCGGCATCCTGCTGGGCTTCTGCATCATGCTGCTGATCGCCATCTTCGAGCACAAAGCTCGACCTAGCTGGACCTGGGCTACTGAGTGAAGACCGTTTCATCCTGAGCTCCGTGTGCGTCTCAGTGTCTCCGTCAGAATTGTACTGTCTATTTTTATTTGTTGTTGTTGTAGACTGTCCAGTCGCCTTAATTTATTTTCTATTGTCCACACGGTGTAGGGAGACGTAGAAACGCAGATATCGAATGTTGTCGTAGCTGACGGAAGAAGTTAAAAAGCTGCAGCGGCTCTTACGTTTGTCGCTCAAACTCATTAGGAGTAAAAATAATAACTGAAGAAGTTGCTTTTTCATTTTTCTTGGACTGCGGTTACAAACATGCAGATATTTCTCCTTTTGGCAACAAACTCATGAAGTCAGAGAAGAGAAAAAGAAATAAAAAGTCCCCCGTCCAAATTGCTGTTTCCACAAAAAATGCTCATTTGATAAGTATTTCACTTTTTAGCAGTTCCCATTAACAATAAATTCAAAAAGACTCGGCTCAGTGGATATCTCAAGGGGTTATCCTAATAAAAGAATTTCGAATTTCGAATATCTGTCCCTTAAAACTTTTTTGCCATCATATTTGATTTAATTCTTTACCCCATTATGTCTGATTTTTTATGTGTTGGAAGTGTTTCTGCAGCTGAGTCAAACCACATCAGTATTTCAAATAATCCCCTAAAGTGCCGTAACCGCTCCACTGTTAGAAAACACTAGCCTGGCTCCACCCTTCTACGTACTTCTGCTCAATTTTCATTTTCCTTCAGTACACCGTCTGGGTTTGCGGTATAGTCTTGGGTTTTCTCCGGACATCTCTACCGGTCCAATCAGGGAACAGAGGGAGCGGCTGAGAACGATGACGTTGAGGTTGTGCGCTAGTTTGAGTTGTAGTTCCGTAATGGCGGCGGAGAAAGATGCGAGCGAATCCATTTGGTCCTTTGTGGCAACGCTGGCAAATATCCAGAAGTTAAAGCCCGAGCAAGACCAATCTTTGCTGGGGTTTGGGAACAGTTTGATTTTCCAGCTCGCTCCGTTAGTGGTGAAGGACTTGGCTAAGGCTAACGCTAGCGAGGCTAAGCCAACGTCATGACCAAACGTTAGCAATTGATTATGGCAGATCCAGAATGGCTCTGGGCAGATCCAATAGGTTTAAACTTCAACAGAGTACCCGCCTTCAAGGAAGTTAACACTTGTCAATGGAGAGAGGCCAGACTCTCTGTACAAATGAAATGGACCAGAGTCTGGTAGGACCAGGCTAGTGTACCAGAGTCTGGTAGGACCATGCTAGTGTACCAGAGTCTGGTAGGACCAGGCTAGTGTACCAGAGTCTGGTAGGACCAGGCTAATGGACCAGAGTCTGGTAGGACCAGGCTACACCACACTGGGAAACCATTCACATTTTAAATCCCCTCGTATAAGAACTTAAAGTAGTGTACAGTATAAACCACAATCTCTTTCAGAATAATCTCTGCAGGCGATATTATCCTGATTCGGGCTGCGACTATCGATCATTTCACATCTGATTTAATCTGGAGTTTTACATTTTCCTCAGAATTGATAGTCTCTCTTGTGAAGCATTTTGATTTGGGATCATGCAGCAGTACTTCGTAATGTTTGGATTTATATTATCCAAAAACAACACTAGATACATTTTAATTAGTGTTTTAGACAATGCTTGAACCGAACTGAACCCTAAACTGTGACATCTGTTCATGTGGAGCTGAACAATCTATATTCATTTCTGCCAATTTTCAGATTTTTAGTTTTTTCCTCTTTGTTGTTTGTTACATTTTTGAAGGCCAAGTCCAGTGTACCAGAATTCTTTAGTTCCAATGCCTTTACTTTTGAGGCTGCCTGTTACTGTAGCTTTAAGCTTTACTTTAAGGATTTCAAACTAAGCTGTCAAACTATTTGTTTTAGTCTCCGGCTCCAAACAGCAGAGTAAACGCCTGCAGACGTCTTGATTCTGTTAGTTAATAAAGTGGCGGCACAGATTCTTTTTTCTTGTCTTTAAACGAGTGCAAAGCTCTAAATGTCTCCTTGGTAGGGTTGGGTACCGAAACCTGGTATCTACCGGACCGAATGGAAACGCAGATTTCGGTGCCTCATTTCAGTGCCACTTAAATGCCTTCTGCTCTGCTCTCTGATGCTCCGAAACAGACGTTGGAGGCAAGAGGAGCATCGCTGCCACACTAGTAAACACTTCACTTGACAGCAGCTAATGTTAGCCTACCGTTGGCTAGCAGCTGGAGTAAACGCGGTTAAAATGCTGACAGCTAAACGGTGTAAAGGGTGTCTGTATTTCACTGGAGAGGATTCCAACAGCAGGACGTTAAGCAGTCCCCAGGTGACGTTTTCGGAAAAACAACACAGACAATTTAAACTAGTAAGCCTCATGGTGTATTCAAAGTTAGTGTAAAATACCCTATTCCTCAATTTTTTTAAATTGATCAGTTCAGGCACCGTTTAGGCACCGGCGCTGTTTTAAAAGTACAGCTTTAGCACCGGTATTAGGGGGGAAAACCCAAATGATACCCAACCCTACTCCTAGGAGAGACCCCATATTTTAACGATCTCGCGGTCGCCCTCCAACTTAACCCTAAACTGGACCTCTGAACGTCCCTGGGCTTCTGACTCCTCAAGTGTACAAGTCTGTCGGAGAAAAGCCAAACACAATGTGTTGTTATTTTTTTTTGATGAGAAACTGAAGGCCAATGATGGCAACAAGAAGGGGAAACTCAGCAGGTCGACTTGTCTGCTTTAGTGTACTTTTTAACATTTCTTTTTAACTTATGTTTTCATTTTATTGTTCCAGTTGAAGAGGGGATGTGGCAGCTCAACACTGATGGTGTTCAGAGAAACTAGTACTTGGAAAGTTGTTACAGTATTACTCCTGCTCAGTTTGAGTATTGACTTTGATACCAATAAGCAGAAATAACTACTATGTCCCTCATCAAGCTCAGTTTGTATTTTTTGTCACTTCTTTGTTTCTAAAAGGAGTCTGCTCTGATGTTTAGGTTAAAAAACATTTTTACCTTCACAGGTCCTGGAAAAAGTTATTTTCTGACCGTTAGAAAAAAAGTGTATTTGCTCAAATTATGAAAAGCAAGTTCAGTCCAGACATGGACCTCACTGTGTATATCACATGTACAATATTATACTATATGTATATATTTATGTACTATACTGTCAGAGTACCTGTTTAATTTGTTTCAGTTGTGGACTTTGTGATTTGACTGTTTGTTGTAAAGGATGCGAGTCGCAACACAAACCAAAATAATCTCATTCACAGAAAATGTTAGTGTGGCCAAAACAGAAGTTTTTCTTTTCTTTAATGTTTTTTACTAGAACAAAATGTTTGAAATGAATGTGTTAATGAAGGAAACTACAGCACGGACTCACTGGGCTCTCTGACATTCCTGAACTTAATAAACTGTCTACTTCCCACCACACTCTGCTGCTCTCCCTCTTTATGGTTCCTCTGGACAGGCAAAGGTAGTTAGTTAACTCGTCCTGAATAATTCAAAACAAACTGTCGGAATCATTTATCTCAGTCAATACAAGGTAATCATCAGTTTTATAAAAGGAGGAGATATGTCCGTCTAAGTGAACTATTTAAGAAGTTTAGAGAGGAAATGTCTCTGTGGTGGAACTGATAACTCCGACATCTAAACGTGAAGAAGGACCCCAGACTCTGCTTTATTGTGCTTTATGTGCGTGTTCGGCCATTTAAAACGACAGGGTTGCTGCGTCAGGCGCTTCCAGTGTGTCTGGGCCTGAAGAGGTCACCAGTCAAAAAGGTTGGAAATCACTGGTGGTTTAATCGTTAACAATGTATTTTATTAGATATGTTTTTATATAAAATCTGAAAAGAAAAAAAGATAAATGTATGGGAGTAAAAACCACAATATTTCCTTCTCATGTTGTTTGTTTTATGTCCCTTTGTGTTTCTTGTGTGACTTTTTTAGTTGTTAAAAAAAGCCCAATATTTCCCTGTGAGTCTTTGCTGTCTTCATGGTTTTGTCTCTGTAGTTATTTTGTGTCTCTTTTGGTCTTTTTAGTAACTATAAGAGACATTAGCATGAAACTATAGCTGTCAGATAAATGTAGTGGAGTAAAAAACACAATAGTTCCCTCTGAAATGTATCCAAGTAGAAGTATAAAGTAGCATCAATGGAAATGTACCTTCAAACTGTAGTACAGTCCTAGAGTAAATGTAGTCAGTTACTTTGCAGCGCTGCTGTGGGACTGACCTGAAAGGTCCTGGAAGAGAAAACGGAGCTGCAGAAAGTAAAGAAGGCCACACTGACACATCAGAGGACAACAGACAACACTTGAGACATAACATTTAGTTATGGTTTATTATTAAATCATTTCTCCATCTTTCAGTGGCAGCCATCGTATTTCCCCACAGGACAATAACATGTGAGTAAATATACATCAGGAGTCATTAAAATGATCCACATTGTCTCCATGTTTTAAAATCTCCAAGAAAATAAACTTAATATCTAATGTAATAGTAGATAAACATGTTCAAATAAACAGGAAGCGGATAACCCAGTGTACAAATATGAACAAAGTAAACTGGGTGCAATGAAAATATATTTAAACATCTATCTTAACCTCCTTATATTTGAATTTGTATTTTACACAAACAATTGATTATGTATTAGTTTCTTTATGATTCAGTAGGACAGAACAACATGAACATTTATACACATCAATACAATAACTCATTAATATTATTCAGTTTGTTTTTCAAATAAAAAAAATTTCAAAATAAATTGAAGAGCAAATAAAAGAAACTTAAACACTTAACAAGAAGCTAATATTCCTGTTTAAAACCTGTATTAAACAAATGTAAATATAGCTAAACCTTTTTATGAAAAAATAATAGATGAATAGAAAATAAAACTGAACATCACATTTTCAGTGTTCAGGTTCGTTTCTAGTATTTAAGGTACAACTGGGCAAGCAAGAAACTATTAAAGACAAATGCACAAATTGCATCATGGGTTATAATATAGGTCAAATGTTAAAGCTGATCTGATGAAGCTAATCAGATATATTATATATATTGCTGCACACATGAAGAGCTGTTATCTGCTGAATTTGGAACAGGATGAACATCACAAATAGCAGCTTTAACCTACTAAAAGATTGGTTATGTAAAATAAACATCAATTGTGTTATTGTCTTTATTACGAACCTGTTACAAGACAAAAAAAACTTACAGTAACTGCCAAACCCCAAAATCAAGTACTTAATCGTTAGTATACAATCAGAGTATATTCAAAGTACTAAATAGTTTCATTAATAACAAAGAGAACAAACATCTGTGGCAACAATTAATGGCAGCAATGCTCCAGCTGAAAGAGGTTATTAAATGGTGTGTGTAAGCATCATTTTGTACATTTTCAACAACATTTAGGTTATGTAGACATGACTATGACATCCAAGTCTATTAATTTCTTAGCCATAAAAAAAGAAAAAACATTTTACCATGAAATTTGGAGCCTTCAATAAATTCATTCTTTTCAACCGAAAGAAAAATGCATTTAATGTAGTGCCACCAGCTGGCAAAAACGTAAAAAAAAGCTTGATAATAACAAATAATTCAAATCAGCATGCTTACCTAAAGCATAATGGGTGGGCTACATTGCACGCGTAACGTAGCCGACGTTCCAAAACTACACTTCCACTATATTCAATGAAACTGGCGAAACTGGACAGAGAGCAGTGGGTAGTGGTGCGTCTGCTCCGCGAAGATCCGCTCTCCAAGCGTAAAAATAGTTTTCTATTTTTTACGCAAGGTGTGTGCGTCCCTTTTTTATACAGCAAAGGATCATAAAGTGTCTACATTTCTTTTAAATTAAACTACCAATATAGGGGAATCAACTTAATGACAATGATCATAATTCATTTTGAGAGTTTCTGTTTTTATTTCTTGTTTCCCTCCCCAGTTGACAGTAGATTGATGTTTGACAGCTCTGTGCCGGCTCCAAAAACTGAAGGAACAACCACCATCCCAAAGCAAAAGCTCTCCGTCTTGCCTGTGACCCACACAACCCTACACCGTGTGGCGCAGAAGGTGTAGCCGGTTAAAAGATACATTCCGTGGCACATACGCTCTGCTAACGGTCCGCGTACGTTATGCGTTCAATGTAGCCAAAGTGCAAGTGCTAACATGTCATATATCATGCTAACTTTAGCATGATAACTTACAAAATGATAGCAACTTTCTTAAAGATACCTGTCTTTTCTTTTCTCTCCTGTTTTTCTTCAGACAATTCCTTTTCTGTTTTTGTGAGTTTATCTCGTTTAGTTACTTTGGAGATGATTTTTGCCTTTTCCTTCATTGCCTCCAAAGACTGAATTCGAGCCGTGTAACCCTCTTTTGCCTCTGAATTTTCTCCCTCAATCAGCATGTCGATGTACTCTGGAGTGGGCAGAGGGTTAGGCCTCAGCGCGATCTCTTGCAGACGAGTTATAGAGTGAGCTGACTGATCCATGAGGGACACGATCCTGTCTTGAAGGTAAACAATCTCTTCCTCTTGCCTCTCAATCAATTCCTGAACAGTCATCTTTTCTTCTGTAGCTTTTTTGTACTTGTCTTTTAGCTCCAGCAGTGTCTGCTTATCTTTTACTTTAACATACTCCCAGCTGTATGTTTGGTTGAAATGCACATTCCACGTGCATTTTCCAGGGCAGATTGTGCACCTCCCTGTCCTATCCATTGATGCACAGCCATGTTTTGATCATCATCTGCTATCGCACACGGGTAGTGGCATGTTATTGAACATTTCTGGCAGTTGGTAATGTACTCTCCTTTCTTTGTAAGCTGTATTTTGACTGGCTTAATAACCTCCACCTCAATCTCAAAGTTTTCATTTGAAGTCATGGCTGTTTCATGCTCTTTAATCTTTTCTTTGGTTGTCTTTATTTCTTCAAGTTTTGCTAATCCAGCTTTAACTTGCGGTTGCAAACCTTCAACTGCTGTTTCAAGATGCTTTCGTTCTTTTAAAAACTCTTGGGTCATGAGCAAGCTTTTGGTTGTTAATTTTTTCAAAGCAGTGAAGAACTTCTCCATACTTTTAGCACCCATGTTCCAAAACATTTCGTCAAAGTTGTCATCATCCTCATCAGATCCCTCATCACAGACCCTGTCACTGCTGCTTCTGTTAACTGCAAACAATGCAGAGTTGTTGAACTTGAAGTGAACTGGAAGCCCTATATCATTTTTTGGACATGGAACCCCAGAGGCGCTTATTGCCTGCAGAACCGGTGGCTGCTTGCCATCTGCAAAAGTCACCAGCATCTGAATGTTCTCTGCCACATCTTTGCCAAAAATGGAGAGTACCGAGTCAAACACATATCGTTGCGTTGCTGTTAGTCGTGCAAGAGAGGCCTGGGTAACAAAACACACTGCATCAATCTCACTTACCCCATTAGCAGAGGTAAAAAGCCTCCTGATTTGCTCTGTGATCTCCCTGTCTCTTCCTATTCCTCTTGTGTCCCCAAACCCTGGTGTGTCCACAATGGTCAGAGAGAAGGGGACTTTAAATCCCTCTTGGTAGTTGATTTTGTACACCGTGGCTTCAGATGTCTGACTTTCAGATTGTGATCTCTTCTGATCCTCCTGAATTAATTGAAATCTGAAACTGTCCTTCCACTCTACACCAACAATGTAGTTGATCATTCCATTGATCAGAGTGGACTTTCCTGATCCATTTGCTCCAAGAAGCATTATTGTGCGATTTTGCCTCATGCTTTCTTTGCCAAGGTTATACCTCCGACATCCATCAACATCCATATCTTCTTCTTTCAGAGGCAGTTTGTAAACTGATGGAGATTCAGAATGTATTCTCTTGCTTATATGTTTGAGGAACTCGGCAAGACGTGCAAATTCACGTTTCGTTGTGCAGACATTAACAGGGATGCTTTCTTTGCTTCTGCCAGCTACACCACAATCACATCTGATCCTGACAACATATTCTGTCTCCGACTGAAGATCTGATATTATTGCCTTTTCAGCTCCTGCCATCATTTCGTTCCATTGGAGATCTTCCTCTTTAACCCCGTTGTCTGTTTTGGCGAACTCCACAATGTAGCTCAAAATGTGGACATCTTGTCCAAGCTCAGCAGGTTTCTCCCATCTAACTGATATCTCACTTGAATTTGGTTCGACTTCAGGTTTTCCAGGAGGGCTGCAAGGTAAAGTTTTAGTGGAACCAGTGACTTCATTGGCTGGCCCAAAACCTACTGAGGTCACTGCTTTGCATCTGAACATATACTCCGTGTTAGGACTCAGATCACTCACTGTGACTTCTTCAGCTTTTGATGCTGTCTTCTGTTTCCATCCATCCTCTCCACTGACACAGTACTCAACAGAGTAGGAGGTGATGTCCTCTGTTCCAAATCTGGGTGGAGAAACCTTCAGTGTCACACTGTTGTGGTTTATATCACTTACTGTCACTGTTTCAGGCTTTGAAGGCGGCTCAAAGTTCTCACTGACAGAAGAGCTTTCTTTATAAAGGTAGATGCTTGAACCTTTCTGTGTCTCATTTGTTAAACCCGCTGTCACGAACTTAATGTTCTTGTTCTCCTTGTTGGCCTCTGCAAAGTTACTAAAGAGCTTTGCTTTGTTCCGCAATGAATCTGCTACTTTGTTTGAAAGGTACCATTGTTCCTTCTCTACATCTTGAGTATGTGCACCTTGAGGGTCGTCTGTTGTTTGTTTTAAGTAGTTTGATAAAGCTGAGAGGTACGGTTCATCACTTCCTAGTGAGGTGAAAACAAAACACACAGCATGGTCTGCACTGAGAATTTCCTTATGAAGACCATTTTGAGAAGGGACAATCTTGGTGTTTTTCATCATGTTGGTGAACGATTTTAACATGCAGATTTCTCTCTCTTTACAGTCCATCCACTCATTCAGGTGTTTTGCTGTTGAAAGGAGAAGAATGTCTCTTTTTCAAAATTTCTGCGAGCCCAGCCTCCTCTTCTCCTCCTTCTCGGATTGATGGAAGTTTCTTTGCCAAGGTTCGTTGGAATTCCAGCTTGAACTCAGAGGACATTTCTTTAAAACTTTTAATCTTTTTGCCAATCTGTGGGAACTGCTGTGCAGTAGTGGTTCTCAGTGCATCATTGCACCTCATTTCCAGCTCACTGTATTCCTCCAGGACAGTCTGTGATTCTTGAACTAATCGTATACTTATCTGACGGACAAGTTTGGCAGCAGAAGAATCTAAACTTGTCAGTGGCAACAGCCAGACCTTCATTGGTACGGTGTTTTCTCCATTGGCTCCCAACAATTTTGGCAGGCTTTGGTAGACTTCTACAGCATCCTGAAAGGATGTAGGAGGTTTCTGAATGGAAAAGTCTCCAAAGAATCTGCAGGAGAATTTGTCAACCTTTTCTTTGTCCTTGTCTTCCATTTTCAGAGAACCTTCACCCTCTATTGCAAAGCAGGGAATCTTCTTGATCATCACCTTCAAGTTACCCTGAATGTCTTGATGATCTTCCTTTTTCGGACACAAAGACAAAAAAAGCTTGTGCCCCCATAAAGGACACCTGTGACTACATGTGTTGCTAATCCTTTGTCAAAGACATAAGGGTGCTTAACATTGCCTCTTCCGAGGTGATTCATCGACAGTTCCTGAAACTTTGTGGTAGCTTTGTACTTCAGAGTTAATCTGGCCTGATTTTTTCGATGTCTTATGATCATTCAGGTATTTGGCCGATCCTTCAACCTCAACTAGTCCACCAAAAAACTTGCTTTTTAGAGAGGCTTCAACTGTTAGCGCTGAGGATTTATCCTCAATTGATTCAGAAGCAACTATCTCAAAGTCACTGTTTTGTTGTGGTCTTTCTCTTGTATTTTTTTCCAAGTCATCACAGTCCCACAGTGTCATGCCTTCCAGAAAAGAATTAAATGAAGTTAGACTGTCTTTTACTGCATGATATAAGCTTTCTTTAGAATATTGTCGTTCAGTTCGATTTAAAGTGGTGATAGAATGCAAAACCGAGTTTACCTTGTCATAGTTGAATAAAGACAGTTTGGTGGGTAAAATGGGCATACAGAGAACCTCAAAGTTCCATTGACATCTCTTTCCTATGCAAATCTCACAATTTGAAACTGCCGCTGAAAACAGGCGAATCCAAACAAAGCTAATAGTTGACGTCAATTTGGTGGCTGTACCTTAATTGGCTCTGGTCTTTACCTTTGTCACGCCCCAAAATGTACATACAGACCACTGGTCTGACACCAGCTGGTGTCTGAATGTAGGTTGCGTAGATCTCAGACACTAGTTTAGCTGCGAGCATGCTCTGTGTACTTACAGGAGAATTACAAAGAAGAAATTTTAGAAGGTTTTGAAGGTTAACCTGTAGTGGAGTGGCAATCAGGAGAGTCAGGACTTTTCCCAGTGGGCCGGTAGTGTTTCGAGGCCGGTCTGATAATAGTTATACATTGCAAGTTTTTAGCAACACCATCCAGCGGCCCGGCCGCACGCTTGGAAGTCTAATTGGTAACGTGAACAGACAGCGTGTGAGTCTAATGATGGAAAGCCAAAAAAGAAAAGGGAAATGTGGCACTGAGAAGGTCAGACTCAAAAGGAAAAAAAGGGATTGTGTGGCTGCAAGAGTGTATGGCTTCAGCCTGGAGACCTCCTGTCTCATGCTCCAGGCTGCAGCCATACCCGACTCTGTGCCCCCCGTGCCTCTTTGCTCTGCAGCTTCGTTTGTTGTAAACCAACCAATCAACTCATCTAAATATTCATTAACATACCATATAAGGGAGAAAAACTGTCGTTTCAATCTAGGGCTATTTCACAGGGTTGCATTAGGGAGCATAGAACAGCAGCTGTGCGATTTTTTGCCTCATGCTTTCTTTGCCAAGGTTATACCTCCGACATCCATCAACATCCATATCTTCTTCTTTCAGAGGCAGTTTGTAAACTGATGGAGATTCAGAATGTATTCTCTTGCTTATATGTTTGAGGAACTCGGCAAGACGTGCAAATTCACGTTTCGCTGTGCAGACATTAACAGGGATGCTTTCTTTGCTTCTGCCAGCTACACCACAATCACATCTGATCCTGACAACATATTCTGTCTCCGACTGAAGATCTGATATTATTGCCTTTTTCAGCTCCTGCCATCATTTCGTTCCATTGGAGATCTTCCTCTTTAACCCCGTTGTCTGTTTTGGGCGAACTCCACAATGTAGCTCAAAATGTGGACATCTTGTCCAAGCTCAGCAGGTTTCTCCCATCTAACTGATATCTCACTTGAATTTGTTTCGACTTCAGGTTTTCCAGGAGGGCTGCAAGGTAAAGTTTTAGTGGAACCAGTGACTTCATTGGCTGGCCCAAAACCTACTGAGGTCACTGCTTTGCATCTGAACATATACTCCGTGTTAGGACTCAGATCACTCACTGTGACTTCTTCAGCTTTTGATGCTGTCTTCTGTTTCCATCCATCCTCTCCACTGACACAGTACTCAACAGAGTAGGAGGTGATGTCCTCTGTTCCAAATCTGGGTGGAGAAACCTTCAGTGTCACACTGTTGTGGTTTATATCACTTACTGTCACTGTTTCAGGCTTTGAAGGCGGCTCAAAGTTCTCACTGACAGAAGAGCTTTCTTTATAAAGGTAGATGCTTGAACCTTTCTGTGTCTCATTTGTTAAACCCGCTGTCACGAACTTAATGTTCTTGTTCTCCTTGTTGGCCTCTGCAAAGTTACTAAAGAGCTTTGCTTTGTTCCGCAATGAATCTGCTACTTTGTTTGAAAGGTACCATTGTTCCTTCTCTACGTCTTGGGTATGTGCACCTTGAGGGTCGTCTGTTGTTTGTTTTAAGTAGTTTGATAAAGCTGAGAGGTACGGTTCAGCACTTGCAAGTGAGGTGAAAACAAAACACACAGCATGGTCTGCACTGAGAATTTCCTTATGAAGACCATTTTGAGAAGGGACAATCTTGGTGTTTTTCATCATGTTGGTGAAAGACTTTAACATGCAGATTTCTTTCTCTTTACAGTCCATCCACTCATTCAGATTTTTGCTGTTGAAAGGAGAAGAATGTCTCTTCTTCAGGATCTCTGCGAGCACAGCCTCTTCTTCTCCTCCTTCTCGGATTGACGGCAGTTTCTTTGCCAAGGTTCGTTGGAATTCCAGCTTGAACTCAGAGGACATTTCTTTAAAACTTTTAATCTTTTTGCCAATCTGTGGGAACTGCTGTGCAGTAGTGGTTCTCAGTGCATCATTGCACCTCATTTCCAGCTCACTGTATTCCTCCAGGACAGTCTGTGATTCTTGAACTAATCTTATACTTATCTGACGGACAAGTTTGGCAGCAGAAGAGTCTATACTTGTCCGTGGCAACAGCCAGACCTTCATTGGTACGGCATTTTCTCCGTTGGCTCCCAACAATTTTGGGAGGCTTTGGTAGACTTCTACAGCATCCTTAAAGGATGTAGGAGGTTTCTGAATTGCAAAGTCTCCAAAGAATCTGCAGGAAAATTTGTCAACCTTTTCTCTGTCCTTGTCTTCCATTTTCAGCGAACCTTCACCCTCTATTGCAAAGCAGGGAATCTTCTTGATCATCACCTTCAAGTTACCCTGAATGTCTTGATGATCTTCCTTTTCGGACACAAAGACAAAAAAAGCTTGTGCCCCATAAAGGACACCTGTGACTACATGTGTTGCTAATCCTTTGTCAAAGACATAAGGGTGCTTAACATTGCCTCTTCCGAGGTGATTCATCGACAGTTCCTGAAACTTTGTGGTAGCTTTGTACTTCAGAGTTAATCTGGCCTGATTTTTCGATGTCTTATGATCATTCAGGTATTTGGCCGATCCTTCAACCTCAACTAGTCCACCAAAAAAACTTGCTTTTAGAGAGGCTTCAACTGTTAGCGCTGAGGATTTATCCTCAATTGATTCAGAAGCAACTATCTCAAAGTCACTGTTTTGTTGTGGTCTTTCTCTTGTATTTTTTTCCAAGTCATCACAGTCCCACAGTGTCATGCCTTCCAGAAAAGAATTAAATGAAGTTAGACTGTCTTTTACTGCATGATATAAGCTTTCTTTAGAATATTGTCGTTCAGTTCGATTTAAAGTGGTGATAGAATGCAAAACCGAAGTTTACCTTGTCATAGTTGAATAAAGACAGTTTGGTGGGTAAAATGGGCATACAGAGAACCTCAAAGTTCCATTGACATCTCTTTCCTATGCAAATCTCACAATTTGAAACTGCCGCTGAAAACAGGCGAATCCAAACAAAGCTAATAGTTGACGTCAATTTGGTGGCTGTACCTTAATTGGCTCTGGTCTTTACCTTTGTCACGCCCCAAAATGTACATACAGACCACTGGTCTGACACCAGCTGGTGTCTGAATGTAGGTTGCGTAGATCTCAGACACTAGTTTAGCTGCGAGCATGCTCTGTGTACTTACAGGAGAATTACAAAGAAGAAATTTTAGAAGGTTTTGAAGGTTAACCTGTAGTGGAGTGGCAATCAGGAGAGTCAGGACTTTTCCCAGTGGGCCGGTAGTGTTTCGAGGCCGGTCTGATAATAGTTATACATTGCAAGTTTTTTAGCAACACCATCCAGCGGCCCGGCCGCACGCTTGGAAGTCTAATTGGTAACGTGAACAGACAGCGTGTGAGTCTAATGATGGAAAGCCAAAAAAGAAAAGGGAAATGTGGCACTGAGAAGGTCAGACTCAAAAGGAAAAAAAGGGATTGTGTGGCTGCAAGAGTGTATGGCTTCAGCCTGGAGACCTCCTGTCTCATGCTCCAGGCTGCAGCCATACCCGACTCTGTGCCCCCCGTGCCTCTTTGCTCTGCAGCTTCGTTTGTTGTAAACCAACCAATCAACTCATCTAAATATTCATTAACATACCATATAAGGGAGAAAAACTGTCGTTTCAATCTAGGGCTATTTCACAGGGTTGCATTAGGGAGCATAGAACAGCAGCCGGGCCATTTTCAGCCTAATCAATGTTACATACCCTATTAGGAGACCTTAAGGAAGTGTGACATACCCTATATATTCATTCTATCACCTCCTTTAATAACTTTACATGTGGATCCTTACCAGGGACGAGTGAATCCTGGCGGCAGTCGTACAGCATCCCGAGGCTGAATGGCCAGCCGAGCGTGGCCACCTCTATCATTCTGATGGCTTCAGCCATCCCTTAGTCTAGACAAAAAAAACAGAAAGTATGTTAGTTTACTGCTCATCTTTTCTGACATATTTTATAGTTGCTTTAACAAAGACAAGGTCCTCTGAAGTCAAGAGTAAATAAAACATGTTGCTTTTTTGGTGAACACTTTAGGATGCCAATGTAAGGGATAGTTTGGATCTTTTGAGGTGTAATTGTATGAGGTTCTTCTCCATAGATTGGGGCAGGTGCTAAACATATTTTAGACACCTAAAAAAAAAAGGATCACGTAAAAAAAAATCTAATATCAGCTAAGTGCACACATTATTTAGAATATTTTGACTGCTTTTCCACAGAGCCCTTTCGTTTGGCACAATGTTTTCTAAACTGTAGAACTTCATTCCTACGCATGAGTGTGACTGTATTACACCACAGATCAGCTTTTTGGTTCAGGCTGTTTATGGAATAGCCGAAACAACTACAAGAAAATAAAATTTTGTGATTGTGACAGCAATGACAAAATGCTGTTCCCAGTGAAGACAAGAGGATATCTTTATGAGCCAGAGTATGGAGAAAAAACGTGCAGTAGGAAAGGGCTGACTGATTGCAAGGTAAAGTGGTGAAAACATTCTAAATATATTGTCTACAGCAATTTATATAGATGTTTTTAGGTGTCTAAAATGCGTTTAGCTGCTGCCCCAGTCCACAGCAGTACATTACTTAGCTTCCATGTGGGTACTCATGCATGCTTCTCCAAACTGGGGGCATGCCGACCACCAGCTAATACACTGGCTATGGAGAAATAGCTCATACGTCCACACTTAAAGAAATAAGAACTATTCCTTTGGAAGAGTTTGCATGATATTTCCAATGAGAAAATGGAAAGCAACAAACTAAATAGTCTTGACAGTTAAATAAACTGGGAAAAGAACAGAAATAAAATACGTACCACCTGTCAGCTTCTGACTTCAATTCTGGACCAACATATGCTTTTCTCCTAACAGAAGATTAATTAAATTATGGTTAATCATGGTTTTGCATGATACATGGTAAACATTTGTCAACAGAACAAGCTGTAAAGAAGACATATTATCACCTTATAAAGTTGTTATGGTGGAAGTGTTGTAAGTTGTAAAACCAAAACAATGAGCATAGTGCTGCAGAAGTTGCTGATGAATCTCTTTTCATTCTATGAGCAATTTTACATTACCCTTTTACAAATATAATTTGATCAATTGTTTTTTTTTAATTATTGATTTGTATAGCTTTAACCTTAACAATCCATGTAGCTCGTCCTAAAATAAAGATATGTTAAGGCAAACAATTAAAATCAAACAACTTGTGTGAAAATCAGCCCTAAATATGTTTATAAATTGATGGTTTTTAGTATTAATTTTTATTTCCTACTTTCATAACATCCAACAACTGATTAACATTTTCTCCCCACCATAAGCCAAAGTTTTTGGGCCATGAGGGCAAATATAATTTATGTAAATAGAAAACAAAAGGGAAACACTGACTGTACAACCACACTAATGAGTCTGATGTTGCTCTGTGAGTGGTGCTGCAGGTTAAATTACTAATGTCAGAATGCTCACAATGAAAATGTTGCAGCTAATGTTCAGCAGCTTTCACCATTATAATTTAGCATCTTAGCATGTTAACATTTACAATCACAAACACAAAGTACAGCAGGGACTGATGGGAATATCATTAGTTTTACGGTCATTTGACCTGATGATGGTGCTAGATTAAAAGATAATCAAAGTTAATACAATTCATTCTGAGGTGAACATTTGAGGTGAAACTGAATGTCATTAGTTGGAGCAGAGTTATATGCACATACCATGTAGGTGCAAGGCTTTTGTAAACAGTGTTGTGCAAGTTACTTCAAAAATGTAATATCAAGATGGCGCCGCAGAATGGTGACACGGTGTGTTGGTGCGCTCTGTTTTATCTCATTCACCAGTGAAGAGCTCGTGAACTTCAGGGGAACAATACCATCGGACTTATTTCCCACTTTTCTTCTCCCTTCACTGGAAATTTTGGACATTCTGGTCAAAGGTGCGCTCACCTTTGCTCATGCAGCGAAACGCCGGAGGAGAGGGAAACGGGCCGGTGTGCTTGTGCGTCTCCGCCAGCGAGGATTACGCACACCATTACCGGGAATATTCCTCTCTAACGTGCGCTCACTGCCCAACAAACTGGAGGAACTACAACTGCTGTTGGTCAGAAACAGGGACTTTTTCTCATCTGCTGTTTTGTGCTTCACGGAGACGTGGCTCTGTGGATTAATACCGGACTCTGCGCTACAGCTGGCAGGCTTCCAACTCTACAGAGCGGACAGAGACACGGACCTCTCCGGCAAAACTAAAGGTGGAGGAATCGGTTTCTACATCAATATCGGTTGGTGCAACGACGTGACAGTGATCCAGCAGCATTGTTCTCCTAACCTGGAATATTTCATTATAAACTGTAAGCCTTTTTATTCACCCCGTGAGTTTGCGTCATTCATCCTGGTCGGTGTTTACATCTCACCGCAGGCCAACGTGCAGGACGCGCAGCGCATGCTTGCCGACCAGATTCTGTGCGTGGAGCGGACCAACCCGGAGTCCCTAGTTATTGTCCTTGGTGACTTTAATAAAGGGAACCTCACTCACGAACTCCCTAAATATAGACAGCATATTAAATGCCCGACCAGAGAGGAGAACATTCTGGATCACTGTTACACCACAGTCAGGGATTCTTATCACGCCGTCCCCCCGTGCTGCACTGGGACACTCTGACCATGTCATGGTCCACCTGATCCCCACCTACAGGCAGAAACTAAAGCTCTGCAAACCTGTTGTGAGGACATCAAGGAAGTGGACCAGTGAGGCTGTGGAGGATCTCCAGTCGTGTTTGGATTCTACTGACTGGGATGTGTTCAGGACTGCTACCAACAGTCTGGATGAGTACACAGAGGCTGTGACGTCATACATCAGCTTCTGTGAGGACTGCTGTGTTCCATCATGCACCAGGGTGAGTTACAACAATGACAAACCCTGGTTCACAGCCAAACTCAGAAGGTTAAGGCTGGCTAAGGAAGACTCGTTCAGGAGTGGGGACAAAGACAGATTTAAAGAGTCAAAGTACAAGTTTAGCAAGGCGGTGAAGGAGGCTAAACGACGATACTCTGAGAAACTCCAAAACCAGTTCTCAGCTAATGACTCTGCAACTGTCTGGAAAGGACTTAGGCAGATCACCAACTACAAGCCTAAAACCCCCCCACTCCTTCGATGACCGACACCTAGCCAACGACCTGAACGAGTTCTACTGTCGATTTGAAAGACAAAAGGTCAGTCCTGACACCATCCCCCCACGACACCTCCCTACAGCTACAGCCACTGTGCATCACCTCCACCTCACCCACCTCAGCAGGGCCCTGGGCCCCCCCCACCAATGCCCTCCTTAAAGGTCTCCACCTCCACCCCCCTACCCACCTCAGTGACGACTCTCTCCATCCACGAGAGGGACGTCAACAGACTCTTTAGGAGACAGAATCCCAGGAAAGCTGCTGGACCAGATGCTGTCTCCCCATCAAGCTTGAAGCACTGTGCTGACCAGCTGTCTCCAGTGTTCACAGACATTTTTAACACCTCACTGGAGACATGTCACGTGCCAGCCTGCTTCAAGACCTCAACCATCATCCCTGTCCCCAAGAAGCCAAGGACCACAGGACTTAATGACTTCAGACCCGTCGCCCTGACCTCTGTGGTTATGAAGTCCTTTGAGCGCCTTGTGCTTTCACACCTCAAAGCCATTACCGACACCCTCCTGGACCCCCTGCAGTTTGCCTACAGAGCCAATAGGTCTGTAGATGATGCAGTCAACCTGGCCCTCCACTACATCCTCCGGCACCTGGACTCTGCAGGAACCTACGCCAGGATCCTGTTTTTGGACTTCAGCTCTGCCTTCAACACCATCATCCCGGCTCTGCTTCAGGAGAAGCTCTCCCAGCTTGGTGTGCCTGACTCCACCTGCAGGTGGATCACTGACTTCCTGTCTGACAGGAAGCAGCATGTCAAGCTGGGGAAACACGTCTCCAACTCACAGACCATCAGCACTGGATCCCCTCAGGGCTGTGTTCTTTCGCCTCTGCTCTTCTCCCTCTACACCAACAACTGCACCTCCAGTCATCAGTCCGTCAAGCTTCTGAAGTTCGCGGATCGACACCTTCCCTCATCGGACTCATCTCTGATGGAGACGAGTCCGCCTACAGGTCGGAGGCTGACCACCTGGTGAAGTGGTGCAACCAAAACAATTTAGATCTCAACGCTCTAAAGACAGTGGAGATGGTTGTGGACTTCAGGAAGAACCCAGCCCCCACCTGCCCCCCATCACCCTCTGTAGCTCCACAATTGACACTGTGGAGTCTTTCCGCTTCCTGGGAACTACAATCTCCCAGGACCTCAAGTGGGAGCTGAACATCAGCTCCCTCGTCAAGAAAGCACAACAGAGGATGTACTTCCTGCGGCAGCTGAAGAAATTCAACCTGCCAAAGACAATGATGGTGCACTTCTACACAGCCATCATTGAGTCCATCCTCACATCCTCCATCACCATCTGGTACGCTGCTGCCACTGCCAAGGACAAGGGCAGACTGCAGCGTGTCATTCGGTCAGCTGAGAAGGTGATTGGCTGCAATCTGCCGCCGCTCCAGGACCTTTACGCCACCAGGACTCTGAAGCGTGCTGGAAAGATTGTGGCTGACCCCTCCCACCCCGGACACAAACTCTTTGAGCCACTCCCCTCTGGCAGGAGGCTGAGGTCCATCAGGACCAAAACCTCACGCCACATGAACAGCTTTTTTCCCCTCCGCCACTAGCCTTATTAACAAGGCCCGGAAACCACCGTGACTCTCCACCTGGCTCTTCATGCCACTGTTCTCTCTGCTCTAATGCTCTTTGCTCTTTATTTATCTATTTTATTTTATTTCTATCTTTATTTTTAATTTAATACATACTGTGTACATATACTTATATTGTTTATACCTATACTTATATTGTTTAATATTACATTTAGAGAATGTGTGATGTGCACCAACAACACCAAAACAAATTCCTTGTATGTGTCAAAAAACGTACTTGGCAATAAAACCCTTTCTGATTCTGATTCTGATTCTGATTCTAATACATTATGGATTACTATTTACTTTCATCTTAGAGTAATTAGTTATTTTTCAATATTACTGTCTCTGAATTGTAATGCGTTACACTAGTTTTGCATTACTTTTGAGTTACTTTTACCAAAATATCCAAGTATGACTTGGCATTCTAAAATGCTAAAATTGAGTTTACTGCAGCTCATTATATATGCAGTCGAGGACAATGTGGTATAGCATAGTGACTGTGTAGGCCCCTAAAGCTACTTACAACTTAATATAATAGACACAGTGAAGGTTCATGGCACAATACAAAAAGTAACAATCACTGTCAGAATTACAAAAGCAGGCAAAGAATCAAAATCTGATAGATTTACTGTTATATAAAGCCTAAGCCTATGCATATCAATCACAATAGAGCTAGAGCCCGCTATTATGTAACCTATAGTCTAATGAGGATAAGATGCACACTCTCTTATTCTTTTCATTTTTAATTCTTTTATTCTTTTTTTATTCAAGTTCACAGCACAAAGCTGGCATGCAATGGATGACATAGCTTATGCTTTATAAATAATCAAAATGTGCTCTTGGAGAATTAGGCCTCTGGGAAATACAACTCAGTAATTCCAGTCCAACTTCACAAAAAATAACATGTAGGCTAAACAGCCTATAATTGATTTTAAAAAATAAAACCGGCAAAACAGAGGAATCCTGCTATTTGTCAAACATTGGATAAAACATAGGCTACCAAATAAGCTGTTAAAATAGGCTGTTAAAAATTAAATCATTTAAAAGCTAGACATAATGGCTCTGTGGGGCATGCCATATTTTTCAAGAATACCAAAAATAAAGTTAAAGTGCTTGGGCCTATAAGACCTTATGTGAAAATACAGCTCAGTCAATTCAGTTCAACTTCACAAAAAATGTAAGCTTGGCTATATTGAAAACGCGTTTTAATGTGCATTACTGATATTATAACGAGTATAATATTACCGAAAATGTATTAGTAATGCGTTATATTACTGCGTAATAGCAAAAAGGAATACATTACTGTAATTGCATTACTTTTGTAACGTGTTACTCCCAACACTGATTGTAAATAAACTTCAATGACACAGACTCCAAACCACAAATTCACTAAATAGACATTGAAAAGTTTACTTATTGTACTGCTTTTTTCTGAACAAAGCCTCTCTCATCTGCTTTAATAGGTATCATAAATTGTTTTCCTTCCTACAGATGTATTTGCATAAACCTACCTTGAACAATTTCTCCTTTTCTATGAAGCCTCTTTTTATATCTATCTTCTTCTGAATCAAAACACTTTATTGATCCCCTCAGGGAAATTGTTATGACAGTATCTATTACTGCATTGCTTTTACATCATATAAAAACATATCTACAGTCATTGGTTAAGCAATGAGAAACTGCAGGACTCTTACTCCACAGCAGAACTGGGGCATGCAACAGCACATTAACAAAAGAGAATTGATGTACTTACAGTGAAGATCTGTGTGATCATCTGAGGCACAGCTGTAGTTTCAGACACATCATCTCTGAGAGAGAAACGCCCCTTTGTGATGATGATAAATGTCACACATTTCAATAAAAAAATCACACAGGACTATTTCCTTAGTAGAAAGTACTTCTTATAAAAGGTGTTACATTTTCTGTAGATTATCGTGTATGCATTTACACTGTTCTACTAGCTCTACCAGTGTTTTTTCAGTTTATGCTTGTAACAAAGATGACATAGGTTAATATTGATGTATAACAGTCATGTTGTTGACAGTTCTATGACAGTGAATGAGTAGAAAATCATGGAATTGTTCTTTAACTTTCAGATTTACATAAAGGTTACTGGGTAATGGTCTCACTTGTTGTCTTGTCACCAACCCGGTTGTGTGTTAACACTGTTTCTATAAAATGAGCTACAGAGTAAACTAAAGCAGAACTTGCCCTTTCTGTTTTCAAATGCACTTTGTTCTTTTTGTATTTTATGAGTATGGGCTGTGATAAGGACCACCAGAAACATTGTGGCTGTGTTGACCACAGTTCTTCTGCAGTGAGTTAAATTTGTGCTCCGATAGTCAACTTGCTAACGATTGATAAAACATTTCAGCGATTTTCTTTCACTTTCAGATTAAGACGGTGGGTTTCTCAGAAATGGTCTCACTTGTTGTCAAGTCATTAACCTGGTTTGTGTGTGTGCGTATGTAAACAATATATATAAAATGAGCTGCAGAGTAAAGTGATGCAGAACTTTCCCTTCCTGTTTTAGAAAGTCATATTGTTCTTTTTGTATTTTAGGAGTTTGGGCTGTGATAAGGACCACCTCAGGAAGTCCTTTCAGCCAGATACCATCTCCCTGTACAGCCAGTCCCCTCTGTGTCTGGAGAAGGAGGTCAGGAAGTGAAGCTTTACGCTTTCCCTAACGGAATAAATACCCCTACAAACACCCACTCTTGACTCATATAACAATGAAAAAGACAACCTCTGATAGCCTTTACCTGCTGCTGACAACTTTTAAAATCTAAGTTTAGTTATCTAGGAAACTGAAAGGCAAATATGCATTTCTTTCATATCTATTCCTAACCACATACTAAAAGTCATGTGTTTGTCACAGCTGAGTGCATCAAAGAGACATATCCAACTTCATGTTTGATATATTATTAAAAAACCCTTAAAGTATACTAGTCCTCCAAAACTGGAAATCAAAGAAATCTTGCCATGTCAATCGCAGGACAAATTTAATCTCAGAATACATTTCAATGGAAAAACACAATGCACACAGAGGGAAGCAAATGTCAGCCTTTAAAGACACCCGGTCCCCATTTCTAACATTTCTAAATAAAGAAGAAAAAACATAACTGCAAGCCAGGTACATTACCAGACATATACCCCCCTGCTCCATTATGTAATACCCCGCTCTGCCTATTGTATGCCTACTTCCTTTTTCTCTTTTTTTTCCCTTGCAGTTTCCACTTTACTCCTCATACACACAGGCACACACTATCCACACTATCCACACTTATGCATAGCATGTTTTTCCAACTCCTTTCAACACCCTAACCTTGACCACCCAATATGAATCATAGATCATTCTAACCAATCATTAATAACATGTCCTTGTGTTTGTCAACTGTCCTGTCCAGTCCCGTCTTGTCAGTTCTGTTATCATCCTGTCTCACTTCCCTCTGTTGTCTGTCCGTCACCTTGTCGCATTTTATGTGTTATGTCTTACAATTCGTACATGGTGCTTTAATCCCCCTCTGCCCTTATATGGATCCAGGGTCTCATTAAACAGGGTGAGTGGTTACGGTAGGACAACAGTAAAAGTACTGAATGTAATTCTAAATCTGAATGTAACATACTGTGTATATAAAAATATATTGCTTTATTAAAAATAGAGTTGTGTGAGTGGTAGGAAAAAAACAGCAACCTTAAACCATATTATCAAAATCCTGTTATTTAAAGGTAGATGAGCTACTGAAAACATTTTGGTCATGTTGACCACAGTTTTTCTGCAGGGGTTAAATTTGTGCTAACGATTGATACAATATTGCAGCGATTTTCTTTCACTTTCAGGTTTAGACGGTGGGTTTCTGGGAAATGGTCTCACTTGTTTTAAGTGTGTGTGTGTGTGTGTGTGTGTGTGTGGAGGGGGGGGGGGGGGGGGGGGGGGTGTGTGGACTGTACTGTAGGCTGATTATTTAAATGGGAGCAGCAGAGGAAACTGAAACAGAACTCGTGCTCCCTTCCTGAGACAAACTGAGCAGTACCTTGCTGAACACAAAGATTTGTAAGTCCACACTTTTTATGTTTTATTGTTTGTGATAGTGAATATATTAGTTGTATTAACATAATTGTATGAATTAATTTTATTATCAGAATTATTTGTTTTTGTACATCTTGAACAAGTATAACAAATACACTGGTCAACTGCTGAATACAAAAATACTTGATGTTTCCAGGAAATGGTCTCATTTGTTGTGTGTGTGTGTGTGTGTGTGTGTGTGTGTGTGTGTGTGTGTGTGTGTGTGTGTACTGTACTGTAGGCTGAATATATAAAAGGGAGCAATAGAGTAAACTAAAACAGAACAGAACAGCCTTCCTGAGACAAACTGAGCGCTAACTTGCTGAACACACTGATTTGTAAGTCCACACTTTTTATCTTTTTTGTTGATAGTGAATATATTAGTTGATAGTGATTATATTAATTGATAGTGAATATATGAATTGATTGTGAATATATTATTTGTATTAACATAATTGTATGAATTAATTTTAGTATTAGAATTATCTGTTTTTTCGTACGCCATCTTGAACAAGTATAACAAATGCACACATGGTCAATTTGACTCCCAGTTTGAGTTTTGCAGAAACAGTTTTTTTGCAAACTGTAAAAATAGAGGTTTTAGACCATGATGACTGGGTAAAATCATGGTAACCATCACATTAATGAAATATAGACAATCGTAATTTAAGGAGAGCAAATATGGATTTCCAATATCATGTTTATCATGTTTGGGTAGCAGTCACTGGTGCCAGATGTTCACATAACAATTACACTGTCTCCTTTCGTTCTGTGTTTCGCCTTTTGATATACTAATAATAATGGTATTTATTTAAATTAGGTAATTTCTCTACTCCTGCAGGCTTTTCTCCCTTGACTCTTCTGATTGCCTCGGGCAGGTCATAGTGGAGCTAACTTGGTTTCACCAGGCAGGTAGGCAGCCACAGCCACTACACTAATTTTGGGGACCTTATTCACCCTTTTTCAAGGTGTATACAGTATGTAGGCATGTTAAAGAACTGTGCAGGTGTTAAGAACAGGTGGGTCAAAGACGTGGCATGTCAATTCTGGTGTCCAAAACATATTCATAATGCTAAAAATAAATACACATTTTAAAACTTAAAATTGTATATTGTTTTACTGTCCACTCTTTACTCACTTGTATGAGTATTTATTGCAAGAAATGAAAATGTTAAGAGCCATTTAGCTCCAAAGTACCAAACTGTCCATTCTGGGTAACGTCCCGACTTAAAATCTAAGTATAGATATGTGACAAAAATATCAAAAGAATTAATAAAAGCATTATTTTTCTACTTGGGCATAACTGTGTGGATGTTTGCAATTATACCTACAAATGGTATACCAATACTGAGCTTATTTACTATTTTACGCAAGAAATACTTTTGTCCAAACTTTGGGATTTCCCTAATGTCCCTGGCATTAATGTTTTAAAGGCTAAGATATGTTTTAGCTGAGTAGGCCATGTTTGACAGAGTTTTGGTGGGAAAATCATGTTTTTGTCCTTCCTGGATTAAGAGATCTTCTGTTACCCAGGACATGTCCTCTGTTATCCAGATTGGACATGTTAATGAAAATAGTTTTTGTCAATTAGTACAAATTTGTATTTGTCACTTTTCAAGCATTATGTTGATATTGTTGGATTATATTAATAACATATGTATTTCTTTAATCTTGTATGCCATTTTTGTTCTTCATTTTGTTTTCATTATGATGATCATTGTCCAGATAATGAATAATCTAATATTATAGATATAATCTAATATTTAATTGTTAGTTGAGCATATAATAATAATAATAATAATGTGTGTGTGTGTGTGTGTGTGCGTGCATGAGTGTCTGCCTGCCTTTTTCAAAAGTTTTCAAGTTTCATGGCCACATCTGTTCTTCCAGATGACGCTATCTTATAAAGAGAGGCACAACAAAGAATTGACACAGTGGTTTTTACTGTCAAATTTTGTTTTGTTGGCCTTTTTGAGATGTTTTCATAGTTTCTCGGATTTCTTATGTGGCCCTGCAAATGTTGCTTGCTTTTTATTTTATGAATGACTGTTGACAAAAGGAGAGCCTTTAGCGAAATACTTGCAGTATGTCCTTCCTGGCTAACGGGATGTCATCCTGAGTAACAATGACACAGTCAAGTAATTTAACTCAGATTTTCATGGTATATTACACAATCATGTTTTCCTGAGTTTAGTATACAATAAAAACCTTATTACCTTTATTGTAAAGCATTTTAAAACATCTTTCATAATTTTTCTGTTTTTGAATTGGAATATTGTGTGACCAAAATCAAACAATGAGCCCATTTAATTATAAATACCCACGCCGTGCGTGTTTGGTTAGCTGTAACTATGGATATGCATAAACATCTATATGCTAAAAAGGTAGACATTGAAATAATTTTTAAATCCATTCCTGTTACACAGGAAGGACATTTTTCATGGAATGAATCATATGATTCATCAAAAAAAAATTAAATTGCATTCCTAAATTAAATTTCTGTTGTTGAGATGTATATATAACACTCTAATAAAAAATAGAAAGTGCTTTAATTGGCATTTTTTGACACTTTAATTTATTTTCAAATTTGAAATCCTTATTGGTCTTTGACCCAGGTACAGGATCCCTATATAATCCATGGTGGCTCACTGGAGAGTCTTAAGGCTGTTTTCAGACAGCCTGTGCCGGCCATACGAGGGTCCAGCAAAAAAATGCAGCTCTTTCCATTCATTTTGAATCGGGGTAATGTGTTTAGGCTGCGGCCGGGGGTGCCACAGGAGAACACTCAAAGAAACGCAACGGGCCTGTGGTGAAAAATGTAGACCTTTTAGAGAAATGCAACCGCACGTCACGCTGTGGTGGCCAATCATCTAACTGCCGATCAAACTTGTCAGTGTGTTTTGAGCTATGCAGGGTTTCAACAAGTCAAATTTAAGACTTTAAGACCTTAATGAATGAAATAAATTCAGGACCTATATCCCGACATAAAAGTATATATAATATAAGTATATATATTAAATACAGTCTACAGAATTAAAAAAACTTTCAATGAGCATTGATAGGATGAGCAGGTAGCGTTACATAGATGTAGGGCAATAAATAATGTAAGACCTAGAACACAACACTTCAGCGAATTTAAGACTTTTTAAAGTCTAACATTTAGATTTTTTAATTTTAGACATTTTAAGACCCCACGGAAAACCTGGCTATGGTTTGAGGAGGCGTGAGAGTCCCGTACAGGAAACAGGAAACATCGCTGCCTTTATCGCTACCACAGGTAAAAAAAACCTAAACACAAGCACTGAACTGCCCGGAAGTTTGTTTAATAGCTAAATGTTTCCTGCAACAACTAAGAACTAGCTCTGTCTCCTCGTCTCTTTTCTTTCTCTCTCTCTTGTGAAATAAAGCTGCCTTCAAGTGCAGCGGGAAATGATGAAATCTATAGAGAATCTGACAGAAAACAGTAATTGCAATATATAATGTTTACTTGTGCTTTGTAGGGGATTTAAGAACACAGCAGGACATCACACAAATGGGCCATTTCATGGACACTCCCCCACCACACAACCCTGCTGCAAATCGCCGGATCACTATTTTGATCTAAATGCCCCGTAACAATTGAGCAACAGAGTTATTATTCATGTTTTTACACCTGTGCTTGCTTTAAGTCAAAATTTCTGCTAGGAAAAAGGTCTGAGTTGATGCTCATTTTCTTATGTATTAAAATTGCATTGCCTTCCACATATTCCGTACACATCAGCCAACAGAGGTTAGTTGTAATTCCTCTCCAGCAGATTCTATTTATTTTTTTAATCTAATACTTTAGTATTTTTACTAGACTGGATAGCTGCTGCAGTCATGAACCGAACCCTGCACCATAACTGCTAAACTGATCCCAACTCATAAGTGAACTGATTAAGATTAATGAATTTCTTCTGCAAAAGCTCAGCCTTCAACTTCACCTCATCATTTGCTGAACACCGACATGATGTAAAATTGATATTTTCTTAATGCAATACTGAAGTCAACTACAAGCTGTTGAATGAAGCAGAATCTTACAGCTTGGTGTCTCATTTTTTATACTGATGACTAATCCAGCATAATTAAATGTCCATTATAGTTGAAATCCTAAAAGGGCATTTTAAGAAATACATTTTACCATTCATTACCGGAACAGCTGTTGCACAATTACTTCCCTTCACCATAATGCTATCCATTCTGTCAGGTTTTAGGTCATTTTTATCAGTCTTTTCAGGCTCAAATTCAAAAGAGAAGCTAGAGCGTATTAAACGGCTTGCTGACATTGTTAAAGAAAAAAGCACATTGCTAGAACCCCAGACAGAGCCGCTCCCTGTCTATAAAGGTCCCCTGAAAGAAGAACAAATCAATGTTGATGGGTGCAAGCAATTCAATTTAGGTAAAGAGTCCATTAAACCTAATCGCACCATAATGGTGATGGGAGCAACTGGGGCTGGGAAGTCAACTCTCATCAATGGGATGATCAATTACATTCTAGGTGTTAAATGGGAGGATTCATATCGGTTCAAGTTAGTTGATGAGGGTCAGTCTAAATCACAATCTGAAAGTCAGACTTCTGAAGTCACTGTGTACAAAATCTACCACGAGGAAGGCTTTAAAATAGATTGCTCACTGACCATTGTTGACACTCCAGGCTTTGGAGATACAAGAGGCATAGAAAGAGACCAGATGATCACAGAACAGATACGTAATCTCTTCTCTGCTGATTGTGGTGTCAGTGAAATTGACGCTGTGTGTTTTGTAGCTCAGGCTGCTTTAGCACGACTCACACCATCACAGAAATATGTGTTTGATTCTGTGCTCTCAATCTTTGGCAAAGATGTGGCAGATAACATCCGGGTTCTGGTGACATTCGCAGATGGCCAGCAACCACCAGTTCTAGAGGCAATCAATGCTTCAGGTGTCCCATGTCCTAAAACAAAAGATGGGCTGCCAGTTCACTTCAAATTCAATAATTCAGCGTTGTTTGCAGACAACAAATCATCTGCAGCAGACAGTATGAGTGGGGATGATGAAGATGAAGGAGGCTTTGATCAGATGTTTTGGAACATGGGAACAAAAAGCATGAAGAGGTTCTTTGAGGCTTTACATATCATAGAAACCAAAAGCTTAAAAATGACGGAAGAGGTCCTCAGAGAAAGAAAGCAGCTTGAGAATTCTGTTGAAAATGTGCAGAAGCAGGTTAAAGTTGGGTTAGCCAAGGTTGAGGAGATAAACGAGACAACTGGAAAACTAAAAGAGCATGAGGGAGAAATCAGCAGAAATGAGAAGTTTGAGTTTTATGTCAACGTCATGAAGCCTGTTCAAATAGATATTTCTGGAACTGGAACTTACATCACCAACTGTCAGCAGTGCCATGTCACCTGTCACTATCCATGTGCAATACCAAATGATGCAAATAAAGCAGGCTGTGTTGCAATGGGAAGTAATGGATACTGTACTGTGTGTCCAAATAAATGTCATTGGAGTGTACATCATAATCAGAAGTACAAATGGGACTATGAGGATGTTAAAGAAAAACGAACAGTGCAAGAGCTGAAAGAAAAGTACCAAAATGCCACAAAGGCTAAAATAACTGTTGAGGAACTGATTGATGAGTTGAAGGCTGACTACGATCGTGTGCAGGCTGAGGTGGTGAAACTGATGGAGAAGTCTTCTCAGTGTTTAAACAGACTTAAAGAGATAGCACTGAAGCCAGATCCTCTCTCCACTACAGACTACATTGACATGCTTATTGAGGGAGAGAAAGCTGAGGCCAAGACAGGCTGGAATCAACGAGTTGAGTCCTTGAGAAAAATGAAAAAAAAAGCAGAGTTAATGGCTAAAGCAGCCAGAGGAGAGAAACTCCTCCCTCCTCAAGATTTGAAAATCTAGGGAAAATCAGGACATGTGCCAACCTAAACACATTCCATCAAAACCAAGACAAGACCCATTCTGACATGTATATAAAAATAGAGGACAAGACAGGATTGTGAGTGATACTGATCAAAGCCCATCGGGACCAAAACTTTTTAATGGCTATATATAAGATAAACCATGATACGACAATATAAGTACCCATGCTCATGGGACCTTGAGTTTTTTTGTGCTCACAAAGTAATTGTTTAACTTTTTTTTAAATCACAAAAAGGTTTAATTTCTTCTTTCTGTGTTTGAAATTCCAGTCGTAGTGAAGCAGCATAGTTGAAAGCATAAAAGTGACAACAACAGTTCCTGAAAGTGTCCATATATGACGAGTTTGCAATGAGAACAGGGTGTTAAATGACATGCGAAAAGTTTATACTGTGTCGACACGACACTCAAAACTGTGCTATCTATACACTTTCTAATTTATATCACATTGCTTCAGCTCTAATCAGGCAGCTACTGAAGGAAAGGCATGTGTTATTTCATTGTTGATTTTTATGTGTTATAAAATGTGATCTTGTTCAGCCAGAAATTAAGCCAAATATTCTTCCAAAGTACATTGACATACTTATTGAAAGAGAAATCTGAGGTCAAGCCTCGGTGGAGGAAATGAGTTTGTTCTCTGAGAGAGAGTATGTGTCTTGTTACTACGCCTGAGATCAAAATTACTTGGACTAAGGAAATCTCTAGCATAAATTTGTCTAAGATCTGAAAATCTGGCGTTTCTTTTGTAAAGATGTATTCCTGCAAATGTATTCCTGACATATCTGCATGTGCTGTTTACCAAAAACAAACACACAGTTCAACATGTGGTGATACATTTTTAAGTGTGACCACATTGTGTGCTGGAACCATTGACTTCCTGTCACCATCACCACCAATGTAAAAGTCTGCAGCTCGTTTAACTCTGCAAACCTGAACACAAAAATGTGATGTTCATTTTTATATTTTATTATGATCATTTATATAATTCCTTAAATGTTTACATACACAAGTTTTAAAGTTTTGTTTTCGGTTTGTTCTTCAATTTATTTCTTTGACATTTGAAAAATATAGCTTTTTTTTCTTTTTTACAAAAATGTGTTTTGAATTGCATTTTATTGTCCTGCAGTAATAAGGTGGCTCCTACTGAATAATGGAGAAATTGTTAAATGACAAACAAATAAAATCTGTTTTGAATAAATGCTGCTTTAAGTGTTTCCTGCTGTCTTCTGATGTGTCAACTCCTCTTCTAGGACCTTTCAAATCAACATGGTACACAGTTTTGGCAACAACTTCAAATCATTGATCAACATGATCTTCATTTTCTCAAATAGTCCAACATCTTTTTGGCTGGACTTCTAGTCCAAGCAGTAACTTACAACAACACAAAAGTACTGTAAATGTCAGAGATATGGAACAAACCTGACCACAATAGTTTGATTCAAAAAGATGTAGGTTAGATGTGACAGTTAAACGTACCTTTCTGTTACCTCACAATAAGTTTTGCATTTCCACTGACTGATAGAGGATGGCTGAGCTGTATTAGGATTGTGTTTAGTGATATGTGGAGGTTTTAACCACTTTGCACTGTTCAAACTTTGTCCACAGGGTGGCAGCACAGCATTTTATAATAATATAATCAGCCTTTAATAAGAATGAGGTGGACAGCCAAACTAGGGATTTAGGAAATCTGCTGTTTGTGTTTGGGAAACTAGTATCTTATGAGATTTAGAAATTCTCCCACAAAAAAACAAACATGCAAACTCCGAACTTATCGTTGATGGTTGCAGGTGAATTAACTTATTATTGATGCTGCCTTTGAAGTCACATGCTGCCATTTCGCAACCTCAAACTTCAAACATTAGCATATATAGTATGTAAAACCCTGATCTTAATAACAAATTATTTCCCTTAACATCTGTTAGAGACTACGGCAGAAAAGAAATGTAATCATTTAAATTGATGAGAATTAAATACCTAATTATTAAATAAACAACCAGTGCTGATTGCTTAATGTCTAAAATACAACTTGAGAGGGTAGATTTAATGTTGAGAACCAACTATGTGGAGTAATATGGTTTGAATTTCCCTCTTTCAATTTTTGTCAGTAATTTCAACTTTTTCAATTTTTAAAAGATTTCACATTTGGGTACAAAAATGTAAATGTAACAAAGTCATGTGACTTAAAACATACTTAAGACAGCAGATTAATTGATTCCAATCATGCTTGAGTGTCCTCTACAGCCCTGATGTTCAAGTTATTTTCATCTTAAAGTTTGTAATTTAAATGTCGCCAATCCAGTTTAACCCTTGTGTTGTGTTTGGGTCAAATTTAACCCGTTTTCAAAGTTTCTTTATCAGATATATGGGTTTCTTTCAACCAAATTAACCAAAAATAACATGGGTGGTTCCCAATTACATTCTTCGCAAGTAAAATTAATTATCACTACTTTTGGGTGTTTTATTTAATTTTAGAGCATTTGTGGTCAATTTTGACACATAAACATGCACACACACAAACACACACATATACACGTGCACACACACACACACACACACACACACATGCCCCCCCACACACAAACCTGGTGCATAGGGCAATAGATCACACTACTGTACTTTTCAGCAGATGAACACGCACACACACAGACACACATGTACATGCAGACATGCACACACACACACACACACACACACACACACACACACACACACAAACAGCTGAGACCTGCAAAATATATATATATATATATATATATATATATATATATATATATATATATATATATATATATATATATATATATATATATATATATATATATATGCTAAATATATAACCATTTACCTCGAGTGTCATGAGCTAATCTGTCTCTGGCTCCCTCATCACTCAATATTTCACACACTGGGTGTTAGATACTCCCTTTCCATTGAATTGCCTAGATATTGCTATTCCAGTGTAAACAAACAGGAGGAGTGGGGGGAGACCCTGTATGGGGCTGATGCAATAATAATGTTATAATTGGCAATAATATTGTTCACATTTCTGAATGTGCATTTGTTTGTTTGCATTCAATTAACATGTGACTGTCTAAAATAAAACAGCACATTGTAGTTTCTGTATTTATCCCCAAAGCATTATCAGTAAAATGGGGAAAATGGGGAAAAACTGTGTTGCAGGTCGATTTAAGGTATGCGCCCCTAAATGTTCTGCCTGTGTCCCTAAGATTTCTTAGTTAGGGGCTAAAGTGCTCCTAGTAAAAAAAGTTAGTCTGGAGCCCTGAATAAGTGACATGGAACACTGATATTACACATGCTGTACGCACTTTCTGGGTGTGTATGTGTATAGGTAGGCTATATGTATGAAAGTATGTAAATAACTATGGTTTTATTTTTTTTTTTTTCTAATTAAAATATTTGTGTATATGTTATGCATGTGTAGCATGATGGGGCTACAACTTACATTTCATTGTGCAACCCTGTGTTGTAAATGCCAATAAACCTTGATACTTTGATACCTGTGTGATAATGATAAACGCCAGACAGTACAATAAAAAACAGATAACACAAGACTATTTCTTTGGTAAAACATAATTCCAATGAACGTTTCTCACTTTTCTCTGTATATTACCTAAAGTAATTAGCACCCTGTGGGAGGTTCAAGAAGCTGGATGAAATAGTTTATTTTAAAGAGGAACTCCAGTCCACACAAAATTATTTTTGTGCTTAACACAATTAAATTAATTCTTGTGCAGATACTATATGATGTTAATATAGATGAATGTTCTAATACTGCACATGCTGTGTATAAAACTGCATTTTCTGCTCAAAATTGGCTTGTATTGGTTTGGATTCGAAAGTTTGGTTCAGCTGAAACCTCTCTCCCCTAACCGTGACAAAACAGGCAAGACACTGAGGTCTAGGTGTTGCTGGTGTGGAGTCAGAGGTCCACCAGCTTCACCAGTGCCTTTTAAAAAAAAAAAAGCTGGTCCAGCACCTTTGGTCAGGAGCTGGGAAGACTAATGTTGCCTGGTGTCAAAAAGCCGTTTCAGGAGTATTTATGACTTATAATCAACAAGTTGCAAGTTTCTTTTTCATAAGAATGATGAAGGAAGGGGTGACCTCTAGCTCAACCAGTAAGAGTGTGCGCACCATGTAGGCTTAGTCCTTTGCAGTGGCCCGGGTTCAAATCTGACCTGTGGCCCTTTGCTGCGTGTCATCCCCACTCTCTCTCCCACCTTTCCTGTCCATCCACTGTCACCATCTAATAAAGGGAAAACGCCCCAACAAAATATATATATATGTACAGTACAGGCCAAAAGTTTGGACTCTCATTCAATGCGTTTCCTTTTTATTTTCATGACTATTTACATTGTAGATTCTCACTGAAGGCATCAAAACTATGAATGAACACATATGGAATTATTTACTTAACAAAAAAGTGTGAAATATCTGAAAACATGTCTTATATTTTAGATTCTTCAAAGTAGCCACCCTTTGCTTAGTGGAGTAAAACTTCCACTAATGAACCCTGACAAAGCACACCTGTGAAGGTAAAACCATTTCAGGTGACTACCTCATGAAGCTCATTGAGAGAACACCAAGGGTTTGCAGAGTTATCAAAAAAAGCAAAGGGTGGCTACTTTGAAGAGTCTAAAATATAAGACATGTTTT